>JABXNX010000834.1:0-14405 GCA_014843695.1 Archivesica marissinica
GCTGTAGAATTTTGGCGACCGTTCCACCACACTGTAGAATCTTGGCGACCGTTCGACCACACTGTAGACTCTTGGCGATCGTTCCACCATGCTATAGACTCTTGGCGAATGTTCCACCACACTGTAGACTCTTGGCGAAGGTTCCACCACACTGTATACTCTTGGAGACCGTTCCACCACGCTGTAGACTCTTGGCGATCGTTCCACCATGCTGTAGACTCTTGGCGAACGTTCCACCACACTGTAGACTCTTGGCGAAGGTTCCACCACACTGTAGACTCTTGGACCGTTCCACCACGCTGTAGACTCTTGGCGACCGTTCCACCACGCTGTAGAATCTTGGCGACCGTTCCACCATGCTGTAGACTCTTGGCGACCGTTCCCCCACTGTAGACTCTTGGCGAAGGTTCCACCCCTGTATACTCTTGGAGACCGTTCCACCACGCTGTAGAATTTTGGCGACCGTTCCACCACCTGTAGACTCTTGGCGACAGTTCCACCACGCTGTAACTTGGCGACCGTTCGTCCCACTGTAGATTCTTGGCGATTGTTCCACCAGCTATAGACTCTTGGCGAATGTTCCACCACACTGTAGACTCTTGGCGAAGGTTCCACCACACTGTATACTCTTGGAGACCGTTCCACCACGCTGTAGAATTTTGGCGACCGTTCCACCACGCTGTAGACTCTTGGCGATCGTTCCACCATGCTATAGACTCTTGGCGAATGTTCCACCACACTGTAGACTCTTGGCGAAGGTTCCACCACACTGTATACTCTTGGAGACCGTTCCACCACGCTGTAGAATTTTGGCGATCGTTCCACCATGCTATAGACTCTTGGCGAATGTTCCACCACACTGTAGACTCTTGGCGAAGGTTCCACCACACTGTATACTCTTGGAGACCGTTCCACCACGCTGTAGAATTTTGGCGATCGTTCCACCATGCTATAGACTCTTGGCGAATGTTCCACCACACTGTAGACTCTTGGCGAAGGTTCCACCACACTGTATACTCTTGGACCGTTCTACCATGCTGTAGAATTTTGGCGACCGTTCCACCACGCTGTAGAATCTTGGAGACCGTTCCACCACGCTGTAGACTCTTGGCGACCGTTCCACCACGCTGTAGACTCTTGGCGAACGTTCCACCACACTGTAGACTCTTGGCGAAGGTTCCACCACACTGTATACTCTTGGAGACCGTTCCACCACGCTGTAGAATCTTGGCGAATGTTCCACCACACTGTAGACTCTTGGCGAAGGTTCCACCACACTGTATACTCTTGGAGACCGTTCGACCACACTGTAGTCTCTTGGCGATCGTTCCACCATGCTATAGACTTTTGGCGAATGTTCCACCACACTGTATACTCTTGGAGACCGTTCCACCACGCTGTAGAATTTTGGCGACCGTTCCACCACGCTGTAGAATCTTGGCGACCGTTCCAACACACTGTAGACTCTTGGTGAAGGTTCCACCACACTGTATACTCTTGGAGACCGTTCCACCACGCTGTATACTCTTGGAGACCGTTCGACCACACTGTAGACTCTTGGCGATCGTTCCACCATGCTATAGACTCTTGGCGAAGGTTCCACCACACTGTAGACTCTTGGCGAAGGTTCCACCACACTGTATACTCTTGGAGACCGTTCCACCACGCTGTAGAATTTTGGCGACCGTTCCACCACGCTGTAGAATCTTGGCGACCGTTCCACCACACTGTAGACTCTTGGCGAAGGTTCCACCACACTGTATACTCTTGGAGACCGTTCCACCACGCTGTAGAATTTTGGCGACCGTTCCACCACGCTGTAGAATCTTGGCGACCGTTCGACCACACTGTAGATTCTTGGCGATCGTTCCACCATGCTATAGACTCTTGGCAAATGTTCCACCACACTGTAGACTCTTGGCGAAGGTTCCACCACACTGTATACTCCTGGAGACCGTTCCACCACGCTGTATACTCTTGGAGAACGTTCGACCACACTGTTGACTCTTGGCGATCGTTCCACCATGCTATAGACTCTTGGCGAATGTTCCACCACACTGTAGACTCTTGGCGAAGGTTCCACCACACTGTATACTCTTGGAGACCGTTCCACCACGCTGTAGAATTTTGGCGACCGTTCCACCATGCTGTAGAATCTTGGCGACCGTTCCACCACACTGTAGACTCTTGGCGAAGGTTCCACCACACTGTATACTCTTGGAGACCGTTCCACCAAGCTGTAGAATTTTGGCGACCGTTCCACCACGCTGTAGAATTTTGGCGACAGTTCCACCACGCTGTAGAATCTTGGCGACCGTTCGACCACACTGTAGATTCTTGGCGATCGTTCCACCATGCTATAGACTCTTGGCGAATGTTCCACCACACTGTAGACTCTTGGCGAAGGTTCCACCACACTGTATACTCTTGGAGACCGTTCCACCACGCTGTAGAATTTTGGCGACCGTTCCACCACGCTGTAGAATCTTGGCGACCGTTCCACCACACTGTAGACTCTTGGCGAAGGTTCCACCACACTGTATACTCTTGGAGACCGTTCCACCACACTGTAGAATTTTGGCGACCGTTCCACCACACTGTAGACTCTTGGCGACATTCCACCACGCTGTAGAATTTTGGCGACTGTTCCACCACACTGTAGACTCTTGGCGACCGTTCCACCACACTGTAGACTCTTGGCGAAGTTCCACCACACTGTATACTCTTGGAGACCGTTCCACCACCTGTAGAATTTTGGCGATCGTTCCACCATGCTATAGACTCTTGGCGAATGTTCCACCACACTGTAGACTCTTGGCGAAGGTTCCACCACACTGTATACTCTTGGAGACCGTTCCACCACACTGTAGACTCTTGGCGATCGTTCCACCATGCTATAGACTCTTGGCGAATGTTCCACCACACTGTAGACTCTTGGGAAGGTTCCACCACACTGTATACTCTTGGAGACCGTTCCACACTGTAGAATTTTGGCGACCGTTCCACCACGCTGTAGAATCTTGGCGACCGTTCCACCACACTGTAGACTCTTGGCGACCGTTCCACCACACTGTAGACTCTTGGCGACCGTTCCACCACGCTGTAGACTCTTGGCGAACGTTCCACCACACTGTAGACTCTTGGCGACCGTTCCACCACACTGTAGACTCTTGGCGATCGTTCCACCATGCTATAGACTCTTGGCGAATGTTCCACCACACTGTAGACTCTTGGCGAAGGTTCCACCACACTGTATACTCTTGGAGACCGTTCCACCACACTGTAGACTCTTGGCGATCGTTCCACCATGCTATAGACTCTTGGCGAATGTTCCACCACACTGTAGACTCTTGGCGAAGGTTCCACCACACTGTATACTCTTGGAGACCGTTCCACCACGCTGTAGAATTTTGGCGACCGTTCCACCACGCTGTAGAATCTTGGCGACCGTTCCACCACACTGTAGACTCTTGGCGATCGTTCCACCATGCTATAGACTCTTGGCGAATGTTCCACCACACTGTAGACTCTTGGCGAAGGTTCCACCACACTGTATACTCTTGGAGACCGTTCGACCACACTGTAGACTCTTGGCGATCGTTCCACCATGCTATAGACTCTTGGCGAATGTTCCACCACACTGTAGACTCTTGGCGAAGGTTCCACCACACTGTATACTCTTGGAGACCGTTCCACCACGCTGTAGAATTTTGGCGACCGTTCCACCACGCTGTAGAATCTTGGCGACCGTTCCACCACGCTGTAGAATCTTGGCGACCGTTCCACCACACTGTGACTCTTGGCGAAGGTTCCACCACACTGTATACTCTTGGAGACCGTTCCACCACTCTGTAGAATCTTGGCGAATGTTCCACCACACTGTAGACTCTTGGCGAAGGTTCCACCACACTGTATACTCTTGGAGACCGTTCGACCACACTGTAGACTCTTGGCGATCGTTCCACCATGCTATAGACTCTTGGCGAATGTTCCACCACACTGTATACTCTTGGAGACCGTTCCACCACGCTGTGAATTTTGGCGACCGTTCCACCACGCTGTAGAATCTTGGCGACCGTTCCAACCCTGTAGACTCTTGGTGAAGGTTCCACCACACTGTATACTCTTGGAGACCGTTCCACCACGCTGTATACTCTTGGAGACCGTTCGACCACACTGTAGACTCTTGGCGATCGTTCCACCATGCTATAGACTCTTGGCGAAGGTTCCACCACACTGTAGACTCTTGGCGAAGGTTCCACCACACTGTATACTCTTGGAGACCGTTCCACCACGCTGTAGAATTTTGGCGACCGTTCCACCACGCTGTAGAATCTTGGCGACCGTTCCACCACACTGTAGACTCTTGGCGAAGGTTCCACCACACTGTATACTCTTGGAGACCGTTCCACCACGCTGTAGAATTTTGGCGACCGTTCCACCACGCTGTAGAATCTTGGCGACCGTTCGACCACACTGTAGATTCTTGGCGATCGTTCCACCATGCTATAGACTCTTGGCAAATGTTCCACCACACTGTAGACTCTTGGCGAAGGTTCCACCACACTGTATACTCCTGGAGACCGTTCCACCACGCTGTATACTCTTGGAGAACGTTCGACCACACTGTTGACTCTTGGCGATCGTTCCACCATGCTATAGACTCTTGGCGAATGTTCCACCACACTGTAGACTCTTGGCGAAGGTTCCACCACACTGTATACTCTTGGAGACCGTTCCACCACGCTGTAGAATTTTGGCGACCGTTCCACCATGCTGTAGAATCTTGGCGACCGTTCCACCACACTGTAGACTCTTGGCGAAGGTTCCACCACACTGTATACTCTTGGAGACCGTTCCACCAAGCTGTAGAATTTTGGCGACCGTTCCACCACGCTGTAGAATTTTGGCGACAGTTCCACCACGCTGTAGAATCTTGGCGACCGTTCGTCCACACTGTAGATTCTTGGCGATTGTTCCACCATGCTATAGACTCTTGGCGAATGTTCCACCACACTGTAGACTCTTGGCGAAGGTTCCACCACACTGTATACTCTTGGAGACCGTTCCACCACGCTGTAGAATCTTGGCGACTGTTCCACCACACTGTAGACTCTTGGCGAAGGTTCCACCACACTGTATACTCTTGGAGACCGTTCCACCACACTGTAGAATTTTGGCGACCGTTCCACCACACTGTAGACTCTTGGCGATCATTCCACCATGCTATAGAATTTTGGCGAATATTCCACCACACTGTAGACTCTTGGCGAAGGTTCCACCACACTGTATACTCTTGGAGACCGTTCCACCACGCTGTAGAATTTTGGCGATCGTTCCACCATGCTATAGACTCTTGGCGAATGTTCCACCATACTGTAGACTCTTGGCGAAGGTTCCACCACACTGTATACTCTTGGAGACCGTTCCACCACGCTGTATAATTTTGGCGATCGTTCCACCATGCTGTAGACTCTTGGCGAACGTTCCACCACACTGTAGACTCTTGGCGAAGGTTCCACCACACTGTATACTCTTGGCGACCGTTCCACCACGCTGTAGAATCTTGGCGACCGTTCCACCACGCTGTAGAATCTTGGCGACCGTTCCACCACGCTGTAGAATCTTGGCGACCGTTCCACCACGCTGTAGAATCTTGGCGACCGTTCCACCACACTGTATCTCTTGGCGAAGGTTCCACCACACTGTATACTCTTGGAGACCGTTCCACCACTCTGTAGAATCTTGGCGAATGTTCCACCACACTGTAGACTCTTGGCGAAGGTTCCACCACACTGTATACTCTTGGAGACCGTTCGACCACACTGTAGTCTCTTGGCGATCGTTCCACCATGCTATAGACTTTTGGCGAATGTTCCACCACACTGTATACTCTTGGAGACCGTTCCACCACGCTGTAGAATTTTGGCGACCGTTCCACCACGCTGTAGAATCTTGGCGACCGTTCCAACACACTGTAGACTCTTGGTGAAGGTTCCACCACACTGTATACTCTTGGAGACCGTTCCACCACGCTGTATACTCTTGGAGACCGTTCGACCACACTGTAGACTCTTGGCGATCGTTCCACCATGCTATAGACTCTTGGCGAAGGTTCCACCACACTGTAGACTCTTGGCGAAGGTTCCACCACACTGTATACTCTTGGAGACCGTTCCACCACGCTGTAGAATTTTGGCGACTGTTCCACCACGCTGTAGAATCTTGGCGACCGTTCCACCACACTGTAGACTCTTGGCGAAGGTTCCACCACACTGTATACTCTTGGAGACCGTTCCACCACGCTGTAGAATTTTGGCGACCGTTCCACCACGCTGTAGAATCTTGGCGACCGTTCGACCACACTGTAGATTCTTGGCGATCGTTCCACCATGCTATAGACTCTTGGCAATGTTCCACCACACTGTAGACTCTTGGCGAAGGTTCCACCACACTGTATACCTGGAGACCGTTCCACCACGCTGTATACTCTTGGAGAACGTTCGACCACACTGTTGACTCTTGGCGATCGTTCCACCATGCTATAGACTCTTGGCGAATGTTCCACCACACTGTAGACTCTTGGCGAAGGTTCCACCACACTGTATACTCTTGGAGACCGTTCCACCACGCTGTAGAATTTTGGCGACCGTTCCACCATGCTGTAGAATCTTGGCGACCGTTCCACCACACTGTAGACTCTTGGCGAAGGTTCCACCACACTGTATACTCTTGGAGACCGTTCCACCAAGCTGTAGAATTTTGGCGACCGTTCCACCACGCTGTAGAATTTTGGCGACAGTTCCACCACGCTGTAGAATCTTGGCGACCGTTCGTCCACACTGTAGATTCTTGGCGATTGTTCCACCATGCTATAGACTCTTGGCGAATGTTCCACCACACTGTAGACTCTTGGCGAAGGTTCCACCACACTGTATACTCTTGGAGACCGTTCCACCACGCTGTAGAATTTTGGCGACTGTTCCACCACGCTGTAGAATCTTGGCGACCGTTCCACCACACTGTAGACTCTTGGCGAAGGTTCCACCACACTGTATACTCTTGGAGACCGTTCCACCACACTGTAGAATTTTGGCGACCGTTCCACCACACTGTAGACTCTTGGCGATCATTCCACCATGCTATAGAATTTTGGCGAATATTCCACCACACTGTAGACTCTTGGCGAAGGTTCCACCACACTGTATACTCTTGGAGACCGTTCCACCACGCTGTAGAATTTTGGCGATCGTTCCACCATGCTATAGACTCTTGGCGAATGTTCCACCATACTGTAGACTCTTGGCGAAGGTTCCACCACACTGTATACTCTTGGAGACCGTTCGACCACACTGTAGACTCTTGGCGATCGTTCCACCATGCTATAGACTCTTGGCGAATGTTCCACCACACTGTAGACTCTTGGCGAAGGTTCCACCACACTGTATACTCTTGGAGACCGTTCCACCACGCTGTAGAATTTTGGCGACCGTTCCACCACGCTATAGAATCTTGGCGACCGTTCCACCACACTGTAGACTCTTGGCGAAGGTTCCACCACACTGTATACTCTTGGAGACCGTTCCACCACGCTGTAGAATTTTGGCGACCGTTCCACCACGCTGTAGAATCTTGGCGACCGTTCGACCACACTGTAGACTCTTGGCGATCGTTCCACCATGCTATAGACTCTTGGCAAATGTTCCACCACACTGTAGACTCTTGGCGAAGGTTCCACCACACTGTATACTCTTGGAGACCGTTCGACCACACTGTAGACTCTTGGCGATCGTTCCACCATGCTATAGACTCTTGGCGAATGTTCCACCACACTGTAGACTCTTGGCGAAGGTTCCACCACACTGTATACTCTTGGAGACCGTTCCACCACGCTGTAGAATTTTGGCGACCGTTCCACCATGCTGTAGAATCTTGGCGACCGTTCCACCACACTGTTATCTCTTGGCGAAGGTTCCACCACACTGTATACTCTTGGAGACCGTTCCACCACGCTGTAGAATCTTGGCGAATGTTCCACCACACTGTAGAATCTTGGCGACCGTTCGACCACACTGTAGACTCTTGGCGATCGTTCCACCATGCTATAGACTCTTGGCGAATGTTCCACCACACTGTAGACTCTTGGCGAAGGTTCCACCACACTGTATACTCTTGGAGACCATTCGACCACACTGTAGACTCTTGGCGATCGTTCCACCATGCTATAGACTCTTGGCGAATGTTCCATCACACTGTAGACTCTTGGCGAAGGTTCCACCACACTGTATACTCTTTGAGACCGTTCCACCACGCTGTAGAATTTTGGCGACCGTTCCACCATGCTGTAGAATCTTGGCGACCATTCCACGACACTGTAGACTCTTGGCGAAGGTTCCATCACACTGTATACTCTTGGAGACCGTTCCACCACACTGTAGACACTTGGCGACTGTTCCACCACACTGAAGACTCTTGGCGACTGTTCCACCATACTGTAGACTCTTGGCGACTGTTCCACCACACTGTAGACTCTTGGCGACTGTTCCACCACACTGTAGACTCCTGGCGAAGGTTACCACACTGTTGATTCTTGGCGACCGTTCCGCCACGTTGTAGACTCTTGGCGACCGTTCCACCACGTTGTAGACTCTTGGCGAATATTCCACCACACTGTATACTCTTGGCGAAGGTTCCACCACACTGTATACTCTTGGAGATCGTTCCACCACGCTGTAGAATTATGGCGACCGTTCCACCATGCTGTAGAATCTTGGCGATTGTTTCACCACGTTGTAGCCTCTTGGCGACCGTTCAACCACGATGTATACTCTTGCCGACCGTTCCACCACACTGTAGACTCTTGGCGACTGTTCCACCACACTGTAGACTCTTTGCGACTGTTCCACCACACTATAGACTCTTGGCGACTGTTCCACCACACTGTACACTCTTGGCGACCGTTCCACCACACTGTACACTCTTGGCGACCGTTCCACCACACTGTAGACTCTTGGCAACCGTTCCACCACACTGAAGACTCTTGGCGACCGTTCCACCACGTTGTAGACTCTTGGCGACCGTTCCACAACACTGTAGACTCTTGGCGACCGTTCCGCCACGTTGTAGACTCTTGGCGACCATTCCATCACACTGTAGACTCTTGGCGAATATTCCACCACACTGTAGACTCTTGGCGATTGTTCCACTACAATGTAGATTCTTGGCGACTATTCCAATACACTGTTGATTCTTGGCGATTGTTCCACCACGTTGTAGCCTCTTGGCGACCGTTTCACCACGTTGTAGACACTTGGCGACTGTTCCACCACGTTGTAGACTCTTGGTGACCGTTCCACCACGTTGTAGACTCTTGTCGACCGTTCCACCACACTGTACACTCTTGGCGACCGTTCCACCACTCTGTACACTCTTGGCGACCGTTCCACCACACTGTACACTCATGGCGACCGTTCCACCACACTGTACACTCTTGGGGACAGTTCCACTAAACTGTAGACTCTTGGCAACCGTTCCACCATACTGAAGACTCTTGGCGACCGTTCCACCACGGTGTAGACTCTTGGCGACCGTTCCACCACACCGTACACTCTTGGCGACCGTTCCACCACACTGTACACTCTTGGCAACCGTTCCACCACACTGTACACTCTTGGCGACCGTTCCACCACACTGTAGACTCTTGGCAACCGTTCCACCACACTAAAGACTCTTGGCGACCGTTCCACCACGGTGTAGACTCTTGGCGACCGTTCCACCACACTGTACACTCTTGACGACCGTTCCACCACACTGTACACTCTTGGCGACCGTTCCACCACACTGTAGACTCTTGGCAACCGATCCACCACACTGAAGACTCTTGGCGACCGTTCTACCACGTTTTAGACTCTTGGCGACCGTTCCACAACACTGTAGACTCTTGGCGACCGTTCCGCCACGTTGTAGACTCTTGGCGAATATTCCACCACACTGTATACTCTTGGCGAAGGTTCCACCACACTGTATACTCTTGGAGATCGTTCCACCACGCTGTAGAATTTTGGCGACCGTTCCACCATGCTGTAGAATATTGGCGATTGTTCCACCACGTTGTAGCCTCTTGGCGACCGTTCAACCACGATGAATACTCTTGCCGACCGGTCCACCACACTGTAGACTCTTGGCGAAGGTTCCACCACACCGTAGACTCTTGGCGAAGGTTCCACCACACTGTAGACTATTGGCGATCATTCCACCACACTGTAGACTCTTGGCGACTGTTCCACCACACTGTAGACTCTTTGCGACTGTTCCACCACACTGTAGACTCTTGGCGACTGTTCCACCACACTGTACACTCTTGGCGACCGTTCCACCATACTGTAGACTCTTGGCAACCGTTCCACCACACTGAAGACTCTTGGCGACCGTTCCACCACGTTGTAGACTCTTGGCGACCGTTCCACAACACTGTAGACTCTTGGCGACCGTTCCGCCACGTTGTAGACTCTTGGTGACCGTTCCATCACGTTGTAGACTCTTGGCGAATATTCCACCACACTGTAGACTCTTGGCGATTGTTCCAATACACTGTTGATTCTTGGCGACCGTTCCACCACGTTGTAGCCTCTTGGCGACCGTTTCACCACGTTGTAGACACTTGGCGACTGTTCCACCACGTTGTAGACTCTTGGTGACCGTTCCACCACGTTGTAGACTCTTGGCGACCGTTCCACCACACTGTACACTCTTGGCGACCGTTCCACCACTCTGTACACTCTTGGCGACCGTTCCACCACACTGTACACTCATGGCGATCGTTCCACCACACTGTACACTCTTGGGGACAGTTCCACTACACTGTAGACTCTTGGCAACCGTTCCACCATACTGAAGACTCTTGGCGACCGTTCCACCACGTTGTAGACTCTTGGCGACCGTTCCACAACACTGCAGACTCTTGGCGACCGTTCCGCCACGTTGTAGACTCTTGGCGACCGTTCCACCATGTTTTAGACTCTTGGCGAATATTCCACCACACTGTATACTCTTGGCGAAGGTTCCACCACACTGTATACTCTTGGAGATCGTTCCACCACGCTGTATAATGTTGGCGACTGTTCCACCACACTGTAGACTCTTGGCGACTGTTCCACCACGTTGTTGCCTCTTAGCGACCGTTCCACCATGCTGTATACTCTTGGCGACCGTTCCACCACACTGTAGACTCTTGGCAAAGGTTCCACCACACTGTTGATTCTTGGCGACCGTTCCGCCACGTTGTAGACTCTTGGCGACCGTTCCACCACGTTGTAGACTCTTGGCGAATATTCCACCACGTTGTAGACTCTTGGCGAAGGTTCCACCACACTGTATACTCTTGGAGATCGTTCCACCACGCTGTAACCACACTGTTGATTCTTGGCGACCGTTCCGCCACGTTGTAGACTCTTGGCGACCGTTCCACCACGTTGTAGACTCTTGGCGAATATTCCACCACACTGTATACTCTTGGCGAAGGTTCCACCACACTGTATACTCTTGGAGATCGTTCCACCACGCTGTAGAATTTTGGCGACCGTTCCACCATGCTGTAGAATCTTGGCGATTGTTTCACCACGTTGTAGCCTCTTGGCGACCGTTCAACCACGATGTATACTCTTGCCGACCGTTCCACCACACTGTAGACTCTTGGCGACTGTTCCACCACACTGTAGACTCTTTGCGACTGTTCCACCACACTGTAGACTCTTGGCGACTGTTCCACCACACTGTACACTCTTGGCGACCGTTCCACCACACTGTACACTCTTGGCGACCGTTCCACCACACTGTAGACTCTTGGCAACCGTTCCACCACACTGAAGACTCTTGGCGACCGTTCCACCACGTTGTAGACTCTTGGCGACCGTTCCACAACACTGTAGACTCTTGGCGACCGTTCCGCCACGTTGTAGACTCTTGGCGACCGTTCCATCACGCTGTAGACTCTTGGCGAATATTCCACCACACTGTAGACTCTTGGCGATTGTTCCACTACAATGTAGATTCTTGGCGACTATTCCAATACACTGTTGATTCTTGGCGACTGTTCCACCACGTTGTAGCCTCTTGGCGACCGTTTCACCACGTTGTAGACACTTGGCGACTGTTCCACCACGTTGTAGACTCTTGGTGACCGTTCCACCACGTTGTAGACTCTTGGCGACCGTTCCACCACACTGTACACTCTTGGCGACCGTTCCACCACACTGTACACTCATGGCGACCGTTCCACCACACTGTACACTCTTGGGGACAGTTCCACTAAACTGTAGACTCTTGGCAACCGTTCCACCATACTGAAGACTCTTGGCGACCGTTCCACCACGTTGTAGACTCTTGGCGACCGTTCCACCACACCGTACACTCTTGGCGACCGTTCCACCACACTGTACACTCTTGGCAACCGTTCCACCACACTGTACACTCTTGGCGACCGTTCCACCACACTGTAGACTCTTGGCAACCGTTCCACCACACTAAAGACTCTTGGCGACCGTTCCACCACGTTGTAGACTCTTGGCGACCGTTCCACCACACTGTACACTCTTGACGACCGTTCCACCACACTGTACACTCTTGGCGACCGTTCCACCACACTGTAGACTCTTGGCAACCGTTCCACCACACTGAAGACTCTTGGCGACCGTTCTACCACGTTTTAGACTCTTGGCGACCGTTCCACAACACTGTAGACTCTTGGCGACCGTTCCGCCACGTTGTAGACTCTTGGCGACCGTTCCACCACGTTGTAGACTCTTGGCGAATATTCCACCACACTGTATACTCTTGGCGAAGGTTCCACCACACTGTATACTCTTGGAGATCGTTCCACCACGCTGTAGAATTTTGGCGACCGTTCCACCATGCTGTAGAATATTGGCGATTGTTCCACCACGTTGTAGCCTCTTGGCGACCGTTCAACCACGATGTATACTCTTGCCGACCGGTCCACCACACTGTAGACTCTTGGCGAAGGTTCCACCACACTGTAGACTCTTGGCGAAGGTTCCACCACACTGTAGACTCTTGGCGATCATTCCACCACACTGTAGACTCTTGGCGACTGTTCCACCACACTGTAGACTCTTTGCGACTGTTCCACCACACTGTAGACTCTTGGCGACTGTTCCACCACACTGTACACTCTTGGCGACCGTTCCACCACACTGTAGACTCTTGGCAACCGTTCCACCACACTGAAGACTCTTGGCGACCGTTCCACCACGTTGTAGACTCTTGGCGACCGTTCCACAACACTGTAGACTCTTGGCGACCGTTCCGCCACGTTGTAGACTCTTGGCGACCGTTCCATCACGTTGTAGACTCTTGGCGACTGTTCCACCACACTGTAGACTCTTTGCGACTGTTCCACCACACTGTAGACTCTTGGCGACTGTTCCACCACACTGTACACTCTTGGCGACCGTTCCACCACACTGTAGACTCTTGGCAACCGTTCCACCACACTGAAGACTCTTGGCGACCGTTCCACCACGTTGTAGACTCTTGGCGACCGTTCCACAACACTGTAGACTCTTGGCGACCGTTCCGCCACGTTGTAGACTCTTGGCGACCGTTCCATCACGTTGTAGACTCTTGGCGAATATTCCACCACACTGTAGACTCTTGGCGATTGTTCCAATACACTGTTGATTCTTGGCGACCGTTCCACCACGTTGTAGCCTCTTGGCGACCGTTTCACCACGTTGTAGACACTTGGCGACTGTTCCACCACGTTGTAGACTCTTGGTGACCGTTCCACCACGTTGTAGACTCTTGGCGACCGTTCCACCACACTGTAGACTCTTGGCGACCGTTCCACCACACTGTAGACTCTTGGCGACCGTTCCACCACACTGTACACTCTTGGCGACCGTTCCACCACACTGTACACTCTTGGCGACCGTTCCACCACACTGTACACTCTTGGCGACCGTTCCACCACACTGTACACTCTTGGGGACAGTTCCACTACACTGTAGACTCTTGGCAACCGTTCCACCATACTGAAGACTCTTGGCGACCGTTCCACCACGTTGTAGACTCTTGGCGACCGTTCCACAACACTGCAGACTCTTGGCGACCGTTCCGCCACGTTGTAGACTCTTGGCGACCGTTCCACCACGTTGTAGACTCTTGGCGAATATTCCACCACACTGTATACTCTTGGCGAAGGTTCCACCACACTGTATACTCTTGGAGATCGTTCCACCACGCTGTAGAATTTTGGCGACTGTTCCACCACACTGTAGACTCTTGGCGACTGTTCCACCACGTTGTTGCCTCTTAGCGACCGTTCCACCATGCTGTATACTCTTGGCGACCGTTCCACCACACTGTAGACTCTTGGCGAAGGTTCC
>JABXNX010000835.1:0-14403 GCA_014843695.1 Archivesica marissinica
TATAACTGTAATATACAAACATGTATATAATATAACTGTAAGATACAAACATGTATATAATATAACTGTAATATACAAACATGTATATAATATATAACTGTAATATACAAACATGTATATAATATAACTGTAATATACAAACATGTATATAATATAACTGTAATATACAAACATGTATATAATATAACTGTAATATACAAACATGTATATAATATAACTGTAATATACAAACATGTATATATATAACTGTAATATACAATCATGTATATAATATATAACTGTAATATACAAACATGTATATAATATAACTGTAATATACAAACATGTATATAATATAACTGTAATATACAAACATGTATATAATATAACTGTAATATACAATCATGTATATAATATATAACTGTAATATACAAACATGTATATAATATATAACTGTAATATACAAACATGTATATAATATATAACTGTAATATACAAACATGTATATAATATATACTGTAATATACAAACATGTATATAATATAACTGTAATATACAAACATGTATATAATAATAACTGTAATATACAAACATGTATATAATATATACTGTAATATACAAACATGTATATATATATAACTAAGATACAAACATGTATATAATATAACTGTAATATACAAACATGTATATAATATATAACTGTAATATACAAACATGTATATAATATAACTGTAATATACAATCATGTATATAATATATAACTGTAATATACAAACATGTATATAATATAACTGTAATATACAAACATGTATATAATATAACTGTAATATACAATCATGTATATAATATAACTGTAATATACAAACATGTATATAATATATAACTGTAATATACAAACATGTATATAATATATAACTGTAATATACAAACATGTATATAATATAACTGTAATATACAAACATGTATATAATATAACTGTAAGATACAAACATGTATATAATATAACTGTAATATACAAACATGTATATAATATAACTGTAATATACAAACATGTATATAATATAACTGTAAGATACAAACATGTATATAATATAACTGTAAGATACAAACATGTATATAATATAACTGTAGGATACAAACATGTATATAATATAACTGTAATATACAAACATGTATATAATATAACTGTAATATACAAACATGTATATAATATATAACTGTAATATACAAACATGTATATAATATATAACTGTAATATACAAACATGTATATAATATATACTGTAATATACAAACATGTATATAATATATAACTGTAATATACAAACATGTATATAATATATAACTGTAATATACAAACATGTATATAATATATAACTGTAATATACAAACATGTATATAATATAACTGTAATATACAATCATGTATATAATATATAACTGTAATATACAATCATGTATATAATATATTACTGTAATATACAAACATGTATATAATATAACTGTAGGATACAAACATGTATATAATATAACTGTAGGATACAAACATGTATATAATATATAACTGTAGGATACAAACATGTATATAATATAACTGTAAGGTACAAACATGTATATAATATAACTGTAATATACAATCATGTATATAATATAACTGTAATATACAAACATGTATATAATATATAACTGTAATATACAAACATGTATATAATATATAACTGTAATATACAAACATGTATATAATATAACTGTAATATACAAACATGTATATAATATATAACTGTAATATACAATCATGTATATAATATAACTGTAATATACAATCATGTATATAATATATAACTGTAATATACAAACATGTATATAATATATAACTGTAATATACAAACATGTATATAATATAACTGTAATATACAATCATGTATATAATATAACTGTAATATACAAACATGTATATAATATAACTGTAAGATACAATCATGTATATAATATAACTGTAGGATACAAACATGTATATAATATAACTGTAATATACAAACATGTATATAATATAACTGTAATATACAAACATGTATATAATATAACTGTAATATACAAACATGTATATAATATAACTGTAAGATACAAACATGTATATAATATAACTAAGATACAAACATATATAATATAACTAAGATACAAACATGTTATAATATAACTAAGATACAATCATGTATATAATATAACTGTAATATACAAACATGTATATAATATATAACTGTAAGATACAATCATGTATATAATATAACTGTAATATACAATCATGTATATAATATATAACTGTAATATACAAACATGTATATAATATATAACTGTAATATACAAACATGTATATAATATAACTGTAATATACAATCATGTATATAATATAACTGTAATATACAAACATGTATATAATATAACTGTAAGATACAAACATGTATATAATATAACTGTAAGATACAAACATGTATATAATATAACTGTAATATACAAACATGTATATAATATAACTGTAATATACAATCATGTATATAATATAACTGTAATATACAAACATGTATATAATATAACTGTAATATACAAACATGTATATAATATAACTGTAAGATACAAACATGTATATAATATAACTGTAAGATACAAACATGTATATAATATAACTGTAAGATACAAACATGTATATAATATAACTGTAATATACAATCATGTATATAATATAACTGTAATATACAAACATGTATATAATATAACTGTAATATACAAACATGTATATAATATAACTGTAAGATACAAACATGTATATAATATAACTGTAAGATACAAACATGTATATAATATAACTAAGATACAAACATGTATATAATATAACTGTAATATACAATCATGTATATAATATAACTGTAATATACAAACATGTATATAATATAACTGTAATATACAAACATGTATATAATATAACTGTAATATACAAACATGTATATAAAATAACTGTAATATACAAACATGTATATAATATAACTGTAATATACAAACATGTATATAATATAACTGTAATATACAAACATGTATATAATATAACTGTAATATACAAACATGTATATAATATAACTGTAATATACAAACATGTATATAATATAACTGTAATATACAAACATGTATATAATATATAACTGTAATATACAAACATGTATATAATATAACTGTAATATACAATCATGTATATAATATATAACTGTAATATACAAACATGTATATAATATAACTGTAATATACAAACATGTATATAATATAACTGTAATATACAAACATGTATATAATATAACTGTAATATACAATCATGTATATAATATACATGTATATAATATAACTGTAAGATGCAAATATGTATAAAATTCTGTGTAAAGTCTTATTTCGAACAACAGTATTTTAGTATATTTTTGTTATATTAAAATGCAAAGAGTATATTTGTTTCCACTTATCTAACCATTTCGCTTTACTAGTTGGCATTTTTGTAGTGGCATTTATGATATTATACATTATCTCTGACCATTTCGTATTCATAGTTATATATTTTAGAGTTGGTGGTAGTGGTCTAGGTGGTATGACTAATGTCGATTGAGGTTATATTGTACCATTTTAGTAGATGTTTTACAACATTTAAGCAACATGAAAAACTACATAGTTTGTTTTTCCACTATCTGGATTTTCTTAAATACATTGAAAGTTAAAACACTGCCATTCAATTTTAATAGGTCATCTATGTAATGGACACCTGCATCAAACCATGATTTTAAGAAGACACGCTTCGCACCGATGAATAGTTCGATCGCCCGATCCGTATCAACTTGCACGACAGCGAAGCTGCTTAAGCCAGGCCAGATTGTTTCTTCCTTATGATAGCAAGTTTGCTGTTCCAGAATTTAACAGACCAATATACAAACATTAACGTGTGAGGGATGCTACTAGCAGGTTGTTAAAACCTTGCATGCACTTGGTGAATGGAGTTTGTATAAAATGTAGCAATTACAATCATTTCAGATGGTTTTGTGGAGACTTAGGCGCTGCAAGTGGCGTGTTCTTTTATTCGGAGTAGCAGTCGTAGTCATCACATTTGTCTTAGCCGGGAACCATCTTGGTACATCAGGTAAACAAAAATGCAATACGTTTTATTTGGGACTATTCATATATAATGTTGCTTATCTCAATGTCGTATCTGAAGTAATTGTATTGTAATGTCTTAACATTCATTTAAATAATGATGTTTAAAAATAATACGTTGGTCAAAAGTTATTGTATTTCAGACATTGATTCACGCAAAGAAATATTATATTGGTAAATTTACATGCTCGTCTCTGCATTCTTGTCAATATCTTGTTGGGTGGTTTCTCCAAATATGATACATTAATCACTATATGGTTAAATCTAAATGTTAGCTAACATTTCCAATTTTAATGAACCCTGAATGTGAACTCCAAGAAACCTTTGTTTTCAGTCATGTATTTTCATATTTAACAGAGGGTGTAGGATTAGAATGTGAACTCTAAGAAACCTTGGTTTTCAATCATGTATTTTCATATTTAACAGAGGGTGTAGGATTAGGGAACCACATTTTCACAAGACTATCATCATAAATATAACTGTTGTCTGGTCTGTATTAATCTTCATTCCATTTTGAAATTACTAGAATTGCAGGTCTTCCAAAACATCATATAATGTAGAATCGCTACCAGGTTCGATCTCCCGTCTGACTCTATAATAAAATTAACAATCTTTCATAAGGACTTTAAATCGTCTTTACTCTTGCACAGAGGAGACTCTTGCACAGAGGAGACTCTTGCACAGAGGAGACTCTTGCACAGAGGAGACTCTTGCACAGAGGAGACTCTTGCACAGAGGAGACCCTTGCACAGAGGAGACTCTTGCACAGAGGAGACCCTTGCACAGAGGAGACCCTTGCACAGAGGAGACTCTTGCACAGAGGAGACTCTTGCACAGAGGAGACTCTTGCACAGAGGGGACCCTTGCACAGAGGAGACCCTTGCACAGAGGAGACCCTTGCACAGAGGAGACTCTTGCACAGAGGAGACCTCTTGCACAGAGGAGACTCTTGCACAGAGGAGACTCTTGCACAGAGGAGACCCTTGCACAGAGGAGACTCTTGCACAGAGGAGACCCTTGCACAGAGGAGACTCTTGCACAGAGGAGACTCTTGCACAGAGGAGACTCTTGCACAGAGGAGACCCTTGCACAGAGGAGACCATTGCACAGAGGAGACCCTTGCACAGAGGAGACTCTTGCACAGAGGAGACTCTTGCACAGAGGAGACCCTTGCACAGAGGAGACCCTTGCACAGAGGAGACCCTTGCACAGAGGAGACTCTTGCACAGAGGAGACTCTTGCACAGAGGAGACTCTTGCACAGAGGAGACCCTTACACAGAGGAGACCCTTGCACAGAGGAGACCCTTGCACAGAGGAGACTCTTGCACAGAGGAGACTCTTGCACAGAGGAGACCCTTGCACAGAGGAGACTCTTGCACAGAGGAGACCCTTGCACAGAGGAGACTCTTGCACAGAGGAGACTCTTGCACAGAGGAGACCCTTGCACAGAGGAGACTCTTGCACAGAGGAGACTCTTGCACAGAGGAGACTCTTGCACAGAGGAGACCCTTGCACAGAGGAGACCCTTGCACAGAGGAGACTGTTGCACAGAGGAGACTCTTGCACAGAGGAGACTGTTGCACAGAGGAGACTGTTGCACAGAGGAGACTCTTGCACAGAGGAGACTCTTGCACAGAGGAGACTGTTGCACAGAGGAGACTCTGGGGCTGTTGCACAGAGGAGACTCTTGCACAGAGGAGACTCTTGCACAGAGGAGACTCTTGCACAGAGGAGACTGTTGCACAGAGGAGACTCTTGCACAGAGGAAACTGTTGCACAGAGGAGACTCTTGCACAGAGGAGACTCTTGCACAGAGGAGACTCTTGCGGGGTTGGGGGTTTTACAGAGGAGACTCTTGCACAGAGGAGACTCTTGCACAGAGGAGACTCTTGCACAGAGGAGACTCTTGCACAGAGGAGACTCTTGCACAGAGGAGACTCTTGCACAGAGGAGACTCTTGCACAGAGGAGACTCTTGCACAGAGGAGACCCTTGCACAGGGGTTGCACAGGGAGACCCTTGCACAGAGGAGACCTTGCACAGAGGAGACTCTTGCACAGAGGAGACTCTTGCACAGAGGAGACTCTTGCACAGAGGAGACCCTTGCACAGAGGAGACCCTTGCACAGAGGAGACCCTTGCACAGAGGAGACTCTTGCACAGAGGAGACTCTTGCACAGAGGAGACCTTGCACAGAGGAGACTCTTGCACAGAGGAGACCCTTGCACAGAGGAGACCTTGCACAGAGGAGACTCTTGCACAGAGGAGACTCTTGCACAGAGGAGACTCTTGCACAGAGGAGACTTGGGGGTTGGGGCTTGCACAGAGGAGACTCTTGCACAGAGGAGACTTTGCACAGAGGAGACTCTTGCACAGAGGAGACTCTTGCACAGAGGAGACTCTTGCACAGAGGAGACTCTTGCACAGAGGAGACTCTTGCACAGAGGAGACTCTTGCACAGAGGAGACCCTTGCACAGAGGAGACCCTTGCACAGAGGAGACTCTTGCACAGAGGAGACTCTTGCACAGAGGAGACCTTGCACAGAGGAGCACAGGGAGACTCTTGCACAGAGGAGACTCTTGCACAGAGGAGACCCTTGCACAGAGGAGACCTTGCACAGGGGACTCTCTTGCACAGAGGAGACCTTGCACAGAGGAGACTCTTGCACAGAGGAGACTCTTGCACAGAGGAGACCTTGCACAGAGGAGACTCTTGCACAGAGGAGACCCTTGCACAGAGGAGACTCTTGCACAGAGGAGACTCTTGCACAGAGGAGACCTTGCACAGAGGAGACTCTTGCACAGAGGAGACTCTTGCACAGAGGAGACTCTTGCACAGAGGAGACTCTTGCACAGAGGAGACTCTTGCACAGAGGAGACTC
Source organism: Archivesica marissinica (assembly GCA_014843695.1). Taxonomy (NCBI): domain Eukaryota; kingdom Metazoa; phylum Mollusca; class Bivalvia; order Venerida; family Vesicomyidae; genus Archivesica; species Archivesica marissinica. The sequence continues at coordinate 7,038 of JABXNX010000835.1, forward strand.
TTGCACAGAGGAGACCCTTGCACAGAGGAGACCCTTGCACAGAGGAGACTCTTGCACAGAGGAGACTCTTGCACAGAGGAGACTCTTGCACAGAGGAGACTCTTGCACAGTTTGGGGGTTTGGGGGTTTGGGGGTTTGGGGGTTTGGGGGTTGGGGGTTGGGGGTTGGGGGTTTGGGGGTCTTGCACAGAGGAGACTCTTGCACAGAGGAGACTCTTGCACAGAGGAGACTCTTGCACAGAGGAGACTCTTGCACATAGGAGACTCTTGCACAGAGGAGACTCTTGCACAGAGGAGACTCTTGCACAGGGGAGACCCTTGCACAGAGGAGACTCTTGCACAGAGGAGACTCTTGCACAGAGGAGACTCTTGCACAGAGGAGACTCTTGCACAGAGGAGACTCTTGCACAGAGGAGACTCTTGCACAGAGGAGACTCTTGCACAGAGGAGACTCTTGCACAGAGGAGACTCTTGCACAGAGGAGACTCTGGAACGGGTCTCTGTCTGTATCATTCCACTATCCTCCAACAATCTAAACTCACTAATCTCTTCAGAGGCGTCGTTCATATGGGCAACCGGTAGCGACGATAAATAAATGTAAAACACTCACACACAGTGATATTATATGAAAACATCGGTGGTAAATCATTAACAAAAAGTAAGAATAAAAGTGGTTCTAATGGTGATTAACAGTTTTGTCCTCGGATTAAATGTTTATTTATAGAAACAGTTTGCTTTCTATCTATCGTTCTTATTTTGGGTCATGTGGGACTCCGCCATTAACAGTTTTGTCCTCGGATTAAACGTTATTTATAGAAACAGTTTGCTTTCTATCTATCGTTCTAACATTGGGTCATGTGGGACTCCGCCATTAACAGTTTGTCCTCGGATTAAACGTTATTTATAGAAACAGTTTGCTTTCTATCTATCGTTCTTATTTTGGGTCATGTGGGACTCCGCCATTAACAGTTTTGTCCTCGGATTAAACGTTATTTATAGAAACAGTTTGCTTTCTATCTATCGTTCTTATTTTGGGTCATGTGGGACTCCACAACAGTCTTGTCCTCGGATTAAACGTTATTTATAGAAACAGTTTGCTTTCTATCTATCGTTCTAACATTGGGTCATGTGGGACTCCGCCATTAACAGTTTTGTCCTCGGATTAAACGTTATTTATAGAAACAGTTTGCTTTCTATCTATCGTTCTAACATTGGGTCATGTGGGACTCCACAACAGTCTTGTCCTCGGATTAAACGTTATTTATAGAAACAGTTTGCTTTCTATCTATCGTTCTAATATTGGGTCATGTGGGACTCCACAACAGTTTTGTCCTCGGATTAAACGTTATTTATAGAAACAGATTGCTTTCTATCTATCGTTCTAACATTGGGTCATGTGGGACTCCACAAGTAACAGTTTTGTCCTCGGATTAAACGTTATTTATAGAAACAGTTTGCTTTCTATCTATCGTTCTAACATTGGGTCATGTGGGACTCCGCCATTAACAGTTTTGTCCTCGGATTAAACGTTATTTATAGAAACAGTTTGCTTTCTATCTATCGTTCTAACATTGGGTCATGTGGGACTCCGCCATTAACAGTTTTGTCCTCGGATTAAACGTTATTTATAGAAACATTTTGCTTTCTATCTATCGTTCTAACATTGGGTCATGTGGGACTCCGCCATTAACAGTCTTGTCCTCGGATTAAACGTTATTTATAGAAACAGTTTGCTTTCTATCTATCGTTCTAACATTGGGTCATGTGGGACTCCGCCATTAACAGTTTTGTCCTCGGATTAAACGTTATTTATAGAAACAGTTTGCTTTCTATCTATCGTTCTAACATTGGGTCATGTGGGACTCCGCCATTAACAGTTTTGTCCTCGGATTAAACGTTATTTATAGAAACAGTTTGCTTTCTATCTATCGTTCTAACATTGGGTCATGTGGGACTCCACAACAGTCTTGTCCTCGGATTAAACGTTATTTATAGAAACAGTTTGCTTTCTATCTATCGTTCTAACATTGGGTCATGTGGGACTCCGCCATTAACAGTTTTGTCCTCGGATTAAACGTTATTTATAGAAACAGTTTGCTTTCTATCTATCGTTCTAACATTGGGTCATGTGAGACTCCACAATTAACAGTTCTGTCTTCAGATTAAACGTTATTTTTTAGAAACAGTTTGCTTTCTATCATAAAATTTAAAATGCTTCAAAGCATTGTTGTTACATTTATATAACACTCGACTAAAAGATACAGATACGGGGTTTTCAATATGTTGTCCATTTTAATATACACTAGTATCAGGTTTATATGTCACTTTTTGTTGTAAATAGTATGTATTGATATGTTGTACTGAAATACAGTATATCACATATATAGATGTCACTGTAATTAGGATTGCATTTAGAAATGTTTTAAGATTTCGAGTATGTAAAATTATATACTATAGTTCATCCCTATAGTAATATGGTATGCCAATAATTATCACCTACATTTGTTGTCATAATTGTATACTTATGTTGTAGAATGTAATATTGCTATGTCACTAAAAACTGTATAGTTTATGTGAATACAATATGTTCGTTCGTTCGTTCGTTCGTTCGTTCGTTCGTTCGTTCGTTCGTTCGTTCGTTCGTTCGTTCGTATAATGATAACAAAACAGACTGATTGACACGGTCAACGGTTTTCCGAAAATCGACCATTACAATTCCAATCAATCTGGCATCTGTTAGTGTTCTAGATAATCCATTTATCATATAAAGTAATGTTGAATCAGGTGTGAGTGGTCAGTCTCAGGTATAACCTCCACACCGTGCACGTCGGGTCCTAGACACAGCTCACAGCAAAACTGGACCAAGGACTTCGTTGAAATCAACCTTGCTACCGGATCCGAGAGGATAGATGCCCACTTACCACAGTACATGGCGTAGGGTGTGAGGCGGCAGATAGCTTGTCGATGTATATAGTTTATCCGGATTCTACTGATGACGATATGCTATGGTTTCTATATACGTATAAATGCGGTTTCGGATGAGATGAAGATGTCAACCAAACAACCAGACACGTTATAGCTGTTGTGGGCTGACATGGTGGAGGATGTGGCCCTAATAAGCTGCCGTTCAGAAAGAGATACTCTGGATGTTGTGTTGCATGCTAGATGAAAGAAGAACCTCTCAGATATACCTCAACTAGACCGCCGGATCGACATAATACACCTAATCTTCTTTGACGATACAGTCATTATGCAAAAAGATAGAAAAAACAAACAATATATTTGCACGAATAAATTATTGTCATATATAAATAGAAATGTATTATATAAATACATTTATCTATTTATATATATGACCCATTGTTAACCATGTAATATTATGATTATTATGTATAATCGTCTGCTATTATTTTCGCGCCTAAATTATCAGTTCTCTGTTTGCGCGGGAATGAATTATATTTTGACAGCCGAGTGCAGCTGGTCAGTTATGTAAGATAATTGCCGCCGCTCTTGGTGGCATATTAACACGTACTAATATTGTATAACATCACAGATGTTTAGCGCCGTAATGTCTGTTATAGTTGCTAAGTCTGCTATTTAAGAAATAGAAAATTATTAAGAAATCAGTGCATTCTTATCCAGCCGTGCAGGCGTTAAGGAAATGATGTTACTCACTATTAGAATATAAACTGTTTCTATGATAGTTAGAAAAATTAATATTTAAAGAAGTATTAACTCTTAAATATTAAAGTCGTATTAAATACGTGAACGGATAGTTTGATAAAGTGAAGGAAATTAGTATATTAGTAGATCTGTTATAACACATTGAAATTGTGAGACGAACTATAAGATAAGAGATAGTATTAGACGGAATACACTGAAGGCTAAATGATACGAGAAATCATGAATAAATGATACGAGATATCATGAATAAATGATACGAGAAATCATGAATAAATGATACGAGAAATCATGAATAAATGATACGAGAAATCATGAATAAATGATACGAGATATCATGAATAAATGATACGAGATATCATGAATAAATGATACGAGAAATCATGAATAAATGATACGAGAAATCATGAATAAATGATACGAGAAATCATGAATAAATGATACGAGAAATCATGAATAAATGATACGAGATATCATGAATAAATGATACGAGAAATCATGAATAAATGATACGAGAAATCATGAAATAAATGATACGAGAAATCATGAAATAAATTGAGATTGTTGTAGATGATATTATACAAAGGAAAATGAAAGACTGTGTTGAGTTATATTATTTGAAGGACCGTAGAGAAACCCCCTAGACAACTCCAGCGAGTCTACGATAGGATAGACCCTGGTTAGAGCATTGATATAGGAAAATAGACATAAGAAGACAGAGAGGCTCGTGACACCATATACATCGGCGGTGTCAACTTTAAATAATACTACATGACTACGAGTGGCCACTTTGTGTCGTGTAAAGTAAATTTAACTGATCTATCAAAAGCAGTGATTTATGCACGTGCCTTTCAAAGGAGCCTCAGGAAAAGTTGATGTGTGCAACTTGTTTATTATAGTAGTTAAATGTTGTGCAATAGTATCAGTTAAACGTTTTAACAGCATGTACAGTTTTATAAACGTAAACTTCTAGTAATTGCGTTCTCATATTAGCGTGTGTAAGTTCTAACAGTTTAATAATCATATCAGTTTATTTAGCTGGGAATCATCCTTGTAAATCAGAAGCATGTTGGTTTTTCTGTGTTTTATTAATTTAAGTACATAAGTTACAAATACACATACAAACAACCAGCCTACAATGTATACACATAAACTGGTAGTATTGTACATCTAAAACCTAAAATGACGATTCTGGGCAACCCACAGGGATTCGGCACGTTTGGGGGTACTAGTATATATATTTAAGTACAGGGATTCTACTCTGTGGGATGTCAGATTTCGCATCGATCAGTAAAATGGCCATATCTGAAACAATTTTGTACAAAGCTGTCCAAATATAACGCCTATCCCGAGTCTTTATATTGTTCTTCAAATAAAACACAACTTTAAGCTGCATGCATGTATACTTTGCAAACAATTGCCACAAACATTGGCCATAGCAGGTCACATTTCCGTACTAGGACACGGGTTCTGTCAGCAACAAAAAAAAATCTTCGACGGGAGAGTTTTAACTGTGAATAACATTATCAATAAAATGTGTTTCCACTAACGTGTAGGTTTATTCGTCAAAAATGTACGTCAAAAAGAGATTTCGTAGCATTTTCAATTTGTTTTGAAAATTTCTAAAGCGGCGCAATTCGCGTTGAAACCAGCGTTAAAACGAGCGTTCTGATTGGATTATTAGAATGTAACAAGATGCTTTTTTATATATGAAGAACAATCATAATCCAATCAGAACGCTCGTTTCAACGCTTGTTTCAACGCGAATTGCGCCGCTTTTGAATTTTTCAAAACAAATTGAAAATGCTACGAAATCTCTTTTTGACGTACATTTTTGCCGAATAAACATACAGGTTAGTGGAAACACATTTTATTGATAATGTTATTCACAGTTAAAACTCTCCCGTCGAAGATTTGTTTTTGTTGCTGACAGAACCCGTGTCCTAGTATGGAAATGTGACCTGCTATGGCCAATGTATGTGGCAATTGTTTGCAAAGTATACATGCATGCAGCTTAAAGTTGTGTTTTATTTGAAGAACAATATAAAGACTCGGGATAGGCGTTATATTTGGACAGCTTTGTACAAAATTGTTTCAGATAGGGCCATTTTACTGATCGATGCGAAATCTGACATCCCACAGAGTAGAATCCCTGTACTTAAATATATATACTAGTACCCCCAAACGTGCCGAATCCCTGTGGGGCAACCGGTAGGGACGATAAATAAACGTACATGGAGCGTGCTATAAACACATGGAGTGTGTTATTATTTGGGGCAGGAATAATACACATATCATTGTTTATACAAATTTATTTTAGCTCGATTGCGAAACAAGTTATTACAACTTTTATTAATTACTCTCGAGACCTCATTCCTGATGGAATCTATCGCCACGAGGGAGAGAAAACAGGCAACGTGGAATTTAAATGCCTTGCCTAAGGGCACAATCGTAACAGCGCCAGTGAGGCTCGAACAATGGGCCTTTCGCACCTGAAGCGAACGTGCTACCACTGCGCTACACATGTCATTGTACTTAGCTGAGAATCATCCTTGTAAATGAGATGCATGTTTGGCATGCATTGTGTTTTATTTAAAGCACGAGTTGGAAACAATATAATAAATCTGGTAGGTAGTTAACTGGCATTCCGTATAGTGTATATAGTTGGAAACAATATAATAAATATGGTAGGTAGTTAACTGGCATTCCGTATAGTGTATATAGTTGGAAACAATATAATAAATCTGGTAGGTAGTTAACTGGCATTCCGTATAGTGTATATAGTTGGAAACAATATAATAAATCTGGTAGGCATTCCGTATAGTGCATATTGATTGCGGGAAATTGTATGGCTGTTACAATTTAAAGAATGGTTATCGGCTGCATTAATTCATTTGGAATTCCAAGATGATAAGCCTACATTGGACCAATGGATTTTGTTTCCGTTACTGCACAATTAATTATCATATTGCACGGGAAGCCGGACAGTACATATAGTTTGGGAGACAGTACATATTGTTTGGGAGGCAGTACATATTGTTTGGGGGGGCAGTACATAGTGTTTGGGGAGGCAGTACATAGAGTTTGGGAGGGCAGTACATATTGTTTGGGAGGGCAGTACATATTGTTTGAGAGGCAGTACATATTGTTTGGGAGGCAGTACATACTGTTTGTGAGGCAGTACATAGTGTTTGGGAGGCAGTACATACTGTTTGGGGGGCAGTACATAGTGTTTGGGAGGCAGTACATATTGTTTGGGAAGCAGTACATATTGTTTGGGAGGCAGTACATACTGTTTGGGGGGCAGTACATAGTGTTTGGGAGGCAGTACATATTGTTTGGGAGGCAGTACATATAGTTTGGGAGGCAGTACATACTGTTTGGGGGGCAGTACATAGTGTTTGGGAGGCAGTACATATTGTTTGGGAGGCAGTACATATTGTTTGGGAGGCAGTACATACTGTTTGGGAGGCAGTACATAGTGTTTGTGGGGGCAGTACATATTGTTTGGGAGGCAGTACATACTGTTTGGGAGGCAGTACATAGTGTTTGGGAGGCAGTACATATTGTTTGGGAGGCAGTACATATAGTTTGGGAGGCAGTACATACTGTTTGGGAGGCAGTACATATAGTTTGGGAGGCAGTACATAGTGTTTGGGGGGCAGTACATAGTGTTTGGGGGGCAG
>JABXNX010000836.1:0-69559 GCA_014843695.1 Archivesica marissinica
AATATCTAAGTATCATAAATACAGTTTATATGTTCTATATACTAGATTGAGATCACGACCTTTCTCGCTCCTGGAGTTAGGCTCTAATGTGTCTGATTTATGTTAATAAAATCCATTTCTTATATACATATTTGAATCAGTGTATATATGATATAACAATTCCTAAAACATCTGTTATTCCTAAACATCTGTTATGTTATCTAATATTACACCATCAAACCAGTTCGGTGCCTTTATATTACATAACTGGACACCTGCACCCACGGCCTGTTATCTAATATTACACCATCAAACCAGTTCGGTGCCTTTGTATTACATAACTGGACACCTGCAACCACGGCCTTGATAAACTGAGATTAGGCCTAACATCTTAAGTCATTTCCCGCGCGAAGCGAGATTGATAATTTTAGGCGCGAAAATAATAGCAGACGATTATGCATAAAACAAATATATATATATTACATGGTAAACATTTGGCCATACATAGAAACAGTTTAATGTATTTATATAATACATTACTATTTATATATAACAATAATAAACATTTCGTGCAAATTGGGGTTTTGCACAATCCTCCCTACCCGGGGAGAAGTTTGACATCGCCCGCTATCGGCCGATTTACAAATCTTCATTCCTTTGAATATACAGTAGAAAACAATCATAATATCAATACATCATATGTCCTAAAATAGCATTTCTTTCGCTAGGTACCAACATTCTAATCATAGAGGCAATAACTATTTACTGAACAACTGAAATAATACCAAGTACATTTACTAAGTCAAACATCACAGTCATTGAACTCTACTGAGAAAGTCTGCTAGAACATTTTGAGTCCCTTTGATATGTTTAATGGTCAGATTAAATTCTGAGAGACACAGTGCCCATCTTAAGAGGCGTTGATTGGACGTTTTCGACCTACTTAACCATACAAGGGGATTATGATCTGAATTAATTATTGTTTTGCTTGTGCTTACATATATGCGAAAATGTTCGATACCGGCCACTATAGCTAATAATTCCTTCTCTATTGTAGAGTAGTTTTTCTCTCGTGGAATAAGTTTTCGGGAATAAAATGCTACTGGGTGTGGTACTTGGTCAACGGTCTGAGTCAGTACAGCCGAAATTCCCAAATCGGAAGCATCAGTATAGAGTTCGAACTCTTGGTTAAAGTCAGGGGCCTTCAGTATGGGTTTATTGGTTAAAGCTTTCTTTAAGGATTCGAAAGCAAGTTGATGTTTATCGCTCCACTGAGTTATGATGTTCCCTGATCGCTTGCCCTTTAATAAGTCAGTCAGGGGAGCGGCGATCTCAGCGAACTGGGGAATGAATTTCCTGTAAAATCCTACTGATCCCAGATATCCTCGTAATTGTTTCTTGGTCTGTGGGGGAGAGATATTACTAATACACTCAACCTTGCTGGAAATTGGTTTGATTTTTCCCGACCCTAATTCATGTCCCAAGTACTTGACTGTTCCAGACCCAATTTTACACTTCTTCGGATTCAAAGTAACACCACTATCCTCTAGTCTATGAAATGTCCAATCCAAGTGATGTATGTGCTGTGACCATAAATTGGATCGAACAGCAATATCATCCAGATATGCGTCGGCAAATCTATCACGGATGGGTTCTGTCGGGGATTGAGCGATTATCTCGTTTATGGCCCTCTGGAAGGTAACTCCACCGTTTTTTAAACCAAATGGGAGAGTTAATGGTTCAAACAAGCCCCAGGGGGTTATGAACGCTGCAATTTCACTAGCTCGAGGGGTTAGCGGAATCTGCCAGTAACCTTTATTAAGATCTAAAATTGATATCAGACTCGAACCTGCGACCTGATCAATGAGATCGTCTAATCTCGGGATGGGGAAGGCTTCTCCTCGAGTCAGGTCATTAATTTTCCGATAATCAATACATGGTCGCCATTCTGAGTCTGATTTGCGTACCAATATTATGGGAGAGGCCCACTGGCTTCTGCTAGGGCGGATAATTCCTAACTCCAACATTTGATCTAGCTCAGTTTTTAATATTTGTTTCTTTTCTGGAGACATGCGGTAGTAAGGCTGGACTACGGGTGAAGCACCTTGCACATCAATATCATGGGTAACACCGTGGAAACGTCCCAGTTGTCCAGAGAATAAACGGGGGTAACGGTCAAATAACTGACTAATATCGTCCCTGTGGTCTGGGTTTAAATGACTGATATCCGGCCAGGTTTTCTTAGGTACAGATTCAAGAGGACTGCAAGGATCGAATTCTTTCTCAATGTCCGTAGGGGCTTGGTAATCTAATAGGGTAGGGTCTTGGGACTCATACACCGGACTACTATCAGCTAGAGCTGCACCCTCCTCCCTACCTGTCCAGGGCTTCAACTGGTTTACATGCATAACACGGTATTTTACTCTCTTATCAGGCATGTATATAATATAGGTATGCGACGCTACCTTTTCGTGTACCGGATACGGTCCCTGGAGGGCATTCTTCAGCTTATTACCTTTTAACGGTAATCGTACTAACACTAATTCACCACGCTGGAATACACGCATTTTCGCTTTCTTACTTCTGTCATACTTTGTTTTACGACCATCTGCGGCCTGTTGTGCATTCTCGCTGGCGTCACGTAACGCTTCAGCTAATCTATGACATAATTCTTGTACATAGTTATTTATGGGGATCCCTTCATCCCGCTCATTTCTAGCCCAGAGATCATAAGTGGAATCTAGATTATCTCTAGGTTCGCGCCCATATAGAAGGTAGAAGGGAGAATATCCTGTGCTAGAGTGCTCTGCACTTCTATATGCAAATAATAGCCAGGGTAGCATCTCATCCCAAGACGATAAAGAGTTCTCCCCAAGGATTCTAAGCATGGTTTTCAATGTACCATTATATTTCTCTATTGATCCGTTGGTTTGAGGCCTGTAACTCGTGCTAGTTAAGTGACGTATATCGTGCTCGGCTAGGAAGCGTGTGAATGTTTCAGCTATGAAAGCGCTTCCTCGGTCAGTCAACAGGGTCTGGGGTTTTCCATGTCGAGATATTATCTCGATCAGGGCTTTTTGTGCATTAACAGCTGTCGCTGCGGCGCATGGGAAAGATTCCGTATATTTAGTGGCATGATCAATAAAATTCAAGATATACTGGTTCCCATTTATAGTTTTCTTCATGGGTCCAACGAAATCAGCGGATATAAATTTGAATGGTTGGGATATAATGGGCAGGGGTTTCAATGGGGCTACAGTGGCTTTCTGTCCCTTACCCGCTCTCTGGCACGGCCCACAGCTATGGCAGAATCGTTTAACATCTGCGCGGATTCCCGGCCAAAAGAAGCGGCGCTTAATGCGCTTCAGGGTCTTACTAGGTCCCTGGTGTCCCGTACTTAAACTGTCATGGGCGAGTCCCGTTATATGATCACGGAATCCCCGTGGAACTACCACCTGATCATATATTTTCCAGGGTCGAACTTTGGACGTGTCTTGAGGTTGTTCTCTCCTCATAAGTAGTCGGGGTTCGAGCTGGATGTAATATCCTTGCCGAATAGGTGTTCCTTCTTGAGCCATTTCCCAGAGGGGTGCTAAGGTCGGGTCATTATTCTGTTCTTGCAATAATTTATCAGGACTCAAATCGTCAATAGAGGGAATATTTTGGGGTTTAACTGTACTGGCTTTCTCAGAGGGGGAATTGATCTCAATTGTATTCCGAAAAGGTAAGACATTGTGATTTGTATCGGTCGTGTTTTCTGAGTCTGGGTTGGACGTGACAATTTCATCAAACGGGATAATTTTCTTATTTGAGCGTGTAACCACGCCACAGGTAATCAAATCAGTGACAGGGGCAGTTTCACAGTCGTTACCTATTATAAGATCCACCCCCGCGGTGCATCTGTGTTTTAATACAGCCACCTTCAATGTTCCTTGGTATATTGGACAATCGACGCTAATCTTTGCTATCGGATAATTACCAGGGATATAATTGACACCGCGGATTGTTACCCGTTCACCTGTGTATTATAAATGATCAGCGGTCTGATCAGTAGCCGACAATAAACTAATTGTCGCACCTGAATCTCTCAAATACGTCACTTGTGCGGTGTTATTATTTATGCGTGCTTGACCTGTATATTTGGCAAGTAATGGATTTACCATCTCGGTATTTTCACATGAGTTCACTGGCTCATTGGTTATAAAGGCTGAACTATGAGTAGTGTTTGACACTTGGTGTCCGTTTGCTAGGTTTCTAGTACCCCTGTACCTAGGTGAATTGGGATCTGCCCAACACTCTGTTCGTCCGTGGCCATTACGCCTACAATAACTACAATATTTTTCTATCCGGGGAGTTCTATGGGTAGCTTGGGAATTATCTATCCTAATATTGGGTCGATACATGGGTGATGGGATATATGGCCTTGGGGCTGGAGGTCGGTGTTCTGTATCTCTGGGTTTCACATTCGGATTTGAATTAATCCGTGTCCTGGGCGCTAATCTGCGATGGAGGTTATATTCATCAGCCAGGGAAATACATTCCTGGAGAGTAGATGCTTTCTTATCCAGAATGAACAAATTAAGCTCATCACTTAGCTGGGAATCGAATCTATATCTCAAGAGCAGCTCGATCCAGTTGACCTCGCTCGGATCATTGTTCTCCGTCCATAGAGTCATTTGCTCCCTTAATTCCTTAATGAATTCGGAATATGTCTGCTGAGGTTTCTTTACCCAAGAGAAGAAATTCTTTCTATATACAGTGGGTGAGAGTCTATATTCATCCAAGATGGCGGCCTTGAGGGTATCGTAATTATTAGCGTCTTGGACAGGAAGAGTGGCATATATATTTCTGGCCTTGTCGGACAACTTGTCTATAATATGGCCCACCCATGTTTGTTTGGCGACCTGGCTAGCTTCGAACAGTCTCTCACATGTTGCGAAGAATTTATCTGGCCTCATAGTCTGGGTCCAAATAGGAACAGAAATGTTTGTCTTAGAGGGCCTATTATCTGTATGGAGGGGGTTATTTTGCTGAGATTCCTGATCTCTCTGGATTTCTCTCAGGCGAATCTCCATCTGCATTTTCTCCCTTTGCATTCTTTCCTCCCTGTCCCTTTCTTTCTCTTCTCTTTCTCTCTCTCTTTCTTCTCTTTCCCTCTCTCTTTCTTTCTCATAAATCTCACCCTGACGTTCCAGATTTGCCTGATTAAAGAAGGGAAGTCTCATTAATTTGTCCCATATCTCATCACCTGTTGTCTGCAAGTCGGGGTGAACCGGCCCCTCAGTTTCCTTATTAGCACTCCTAGTTGTAGCCATTTTATTTTTTTATTTCCCAAAATTTTTAATCCCCAGAATGTATCTCCAAATGTATTATAGAATTGAGTTCAATAAAAGGAAGTAAATCACTAATATAATTTTAATGATAATATTAAGCCTCTATGAAAAGAAAACTGGTACTTACCGAAGTCTGTCTCGTCCGTTAATCCAATATATAATTTATCACATATTCAAAGTTTGCACATTTCCAATAATTTAATCCATTTCATTAATTTAATAATTCGTTGACGTCTTTCACTTATTTCCAAATTCTAACACTGTCTCGCATGCACTTCTGTTTTCCCACGTTAATTAATAGTCCCTTGTATTCTTCATGTATAAATCCTAGTGTCCTTCACAATATTCCATATATAAATTCTAGTGTCCTTCACAATATGTCACGATATGTCACCTCTTCTTTATTTCCAATCCCGGATGAGCGTCCCAATTGTCGCAAACTCTCCTTTTTCTTCTCGTAATAATATGTCTCGGTTGCTACGGCTCTTACCAGGGTCTATCCTATTGTAGACTCGCTGGAGTTGTCTAGGGGGTTTCTTCGTTATTATATGTATTAATGATAACTCAACACAGTATTACATTTCTTCTATATAATATCTTGTTTAAATTGGCATCAGAAATATCCATATATATATAATCAGTGATCTATATATATATACATCGTATCATTAAAAGCTTATTTAACAATCCATTTGTGTGAGCCGACTATGCGCTTACACAGTATATTTAACATCCAATCTTTCTAATCCGTCATTACTCAATATCACTATAATCTAATCACTGTTTCTGATTAGATTAACTTTTAATCACCTTCTGGTGGTTCGCCGAAACTCTGTTTCTTCTATGGCTGAACAATTTAATTATTCGACAAATCTTTATAAGTTATATTTCTTATAATGTCCATAATATCTAAGTATCATAAATACAGTTTATATGTTCTATATACTAGATTGAGATCACGACCTTTCTCGCTCCTGGAGTTAGGCTCTAGTGTGTCTGATTTATGTTAATAAAATCCATTTCTTATATACATGATTGAATCAGTGTATATATGATATAACAATTCCTAAAACATCTGTTATTCCTAAACATCTGTTATGTTATCTAATATTACACCATCAAACCAGTTCGGTGCCTTTGTATTACATAACTGGACACCTGCAACCACGGCCTGTTATCTAATATTACACCATCAAACCAGTTCGGTGCCTTTGTATTACATAACTGGACACCTGCAACCACGGCCTTGATAAACTGAGATTAGGCCTAACATCTTAAGTCATTTCCCGCGCGAAGCGAGATTGATAATTTTAGGCGCGAAAATAATAGCAGACGATTATGCATAAAACAAATATATATATATTACATGGTAAACATTTGGCCATATATAGAAACAGTTTAATGTATTTATATAATACATTATTATTTATATATAACAATAATAAATATTTCGTGCAAATTGGGGTTTTGCACACAGCAACATACACAGATGTGAGACCATGAATGAATTAAACATACTTTAACGTGGAGAGTAATATTCCGCATGTATACTATCAATCGGTAGTATACATACACTATTCAACACTTGTAATTATACAACACTATGAATAACCTATTGTGCACGAGTAATATTGATTGTAATAACTGTACATTATATAAGAGATCTATATTTAATGTTATATAAACATGACAATCATGCAACATTAACTCTACAGAACAATGGCAATATCTATGAAACACATGTACCCGTTGAGCATGACATACTTGTAATAAGTTTGACCCAATCACTGTCTCGTCAACGATATACCATGATTGCTCTATATAATAACGATACACATATACACTATTATAACACGTGTTCTGCTGCGATGCGTATAATTACAGGTAGATGAGAACAACAATACAGCGATACCGTATTAACCGGCACACATTTATTCAGGTACCAATCTACACTTTAGTTTGAGAAAGCATAACTTTATCGAATACTGTCGCCTATCTGCTCTCTACGTAGGAGCAATGGTGTCCTGGTTGATGGGATTCCATTGTAGTTGCACTTACTGTAACGTACTGGTATTGACTTGTCCAACTGCTTGGTTTTGATGTATATATGTGCACTAATCAGGCGTATTTAAACATCACTAACGCTCTATCCACATCTACCTTGTAACAACTTTTCTATGCATTGCCGTATATAGTGTATGTAGTGATATATAATTTTATGCGTGAGTGCGTGTGTTCGTGCGCGCGCGTGCGTGTATCCACCTTATTGTTGCGTCATTATAAGCCGACTTATCTTAGCCGTCATGTTTCTTTTCTCCTATTGTAAATAAGCTGACAGCAGGTACTGCGTGTATACCAAAACTACTATTACCACTGGCTGGCGATGTCAAACTTACTCCAGGCCCTGTACCTAACCATATATATCATGCTACCCCATCTGATCCCCATTTCAAACTAACTAACACTCGACTTAGCGCTATGCACTTAAATATACAAAGCTTGAAACACAAAATATATATCCTGGCCATCGAAGCGCAACCATATGACATTTTAGTTTTCACCGAAACATTGTTGTCGTCATCCGCACCCAACGACGCGCTACATATCCATAACTTGAACCTACCCTTTCGACTAGATAGAACTGGTCGACCAGGTGGGGGCGTTGCAATCTATACTCCTGGTCGGTGGTATTTACCGCCCACCAGACGCAAACAATACACAATGGCTTAACATGGAACATAGCATTGACCTTGCCTTTAACCAACACTTCGACAATATTATCATTACTGGCGACTTCAATATAAATGTCAACGTATTCCCAAACAACAGGATTAACAGACTTATAGATTCGTACAATGTCCACCAGCTCATTACCTCTCCAACACATTTCACCGAGCATTCTAGAACCACCATTGACTTGATGTTTGTCAAGAATCGACAGCATGTCCTGCACAGCTTTGTCGATGACCCTTTCATCCCTGACCTTGTCCGCTTCCATTGTCCTATCGTGTCCGTAATCAAGTTTTCGCAGTCCCCATTTAAACGGCATATATGGCTCTACAGAAACCTTCTCCAGTCAACAGACTGGGAATCTATTCTCGACAGCAATGATATGAACAGTATCGCAATAAATATCGCAGATTCTATAACTGCTGCAGCGTCTAGCAGCATTCCCAACAAAACTATAACAATCAGACCAAATGACGTTCCATGGATGAATAACAATATAAGACAAATGATCAGAAAGCGAAATAAAATTCACCAAAGAGCCAAGTCAACCAACACCGTTTCATCATGGGAATAATTCAGACGCATTCGCAACGCCACAACATCCATAATCCGCAATTCCAAAGCAGAACATCAGTCAGCAATCATCAAGCAGATCAATACTGACAATATCCCCACAAAAACATGGTTTAGACTCGCAAACAAGCTCAACAACAAAAATCAAAATCGTCTGTAATTCCTACCCTCTTTCATAATGGCATCGAGGCATCGAACGACGCTGACAAAACAGAATTACTCAATTCCTTCTTCTGTTCCCAGTCAACTCTTGATGATGTCACCCATCCTACCCCAACCATGCACACTCACCCAATAATTTCTCTATCAGAAATATTCATCTCTACTACGGACGTGAAAGGCGCTATATCGTTAGTAGACCCAGCCAAGGCTAGTGGTCCAGACACAGTCAGCACACGTCTAATCAAGGAGGGTTCAGAGGAACTCGCTGGTCCCTTATCGCACATTTTTAACTTACTTCTCTCTACCTTCCCTCTATCTTGGAAACATGCAAATGTGACTCCCATCTTTAAAAGTCTGATGCCTCCACACCGTCCAACTATAGGCATATATCACTACGTAATTGTCTAGGGAAACTAATGGAGTGATGTATACACAAAAAACTCTTTATGTAACATCTAACAACCTTCTCACTTCATTCCAATCTGAATTCATAACAAGCGATTCGACCGTCAATTAGCTGACATAGGTGTACGCGATGTCTGCAAAGCTCTTGACGAAGGCAAAGAAGTTCGAGCCGTCTTCTGCGACATTTCAAAGCATTTGACAGATTGTGACACAAAGGTCTCCTCCATAAACTTGGTTCCATTGGCATATCTGGTTCTTTTTTTTTCTTGGTTCGAGTCCTATCTCTCTAATACGAAACAGAGAGTCGTATTCGCAAATACCACATCTTCTTGGGCACCAGTAAACGCCGGCGTCCCACAAGGATCGATTCTAGGCCCTCTACTGTTTCTAATCTATATAAATGACATAGTCACAGATATTGAAGCCAAAATACGTTTGTTTGCTGACGACACAAGCCTATATGTCATAGTCGACGATCCAGTATCCTCGCCAACACTCCTAAATAGAGATTTGGCACGTATACACTCCTGGTCCGAATCATGGTTAGTTACATTCAACCCAAACAAAACAGAGTCAGTTCTGTTAACTAGAAAGCGTCGCAAACTTCCTCAAGCAATCATATCTATGGATCAAAATCATATAAAACAAGTGAAAAATCACAAGCACCTCGGCCTTACCTTCTCTGACGACGGAACGTGGTCATCCCACATAACCTCGTCGTTAAACAAGGCATGGCAACGAATTGGAATCTTACGATCCCTCACATACATTTTCTCCCGCCCGAGTCTCCAGCGTATTTACGTCTCTTTCATTAGACCTCTCCTAGAATATGCTGACGTTGTATGGGACAACTGTTCCAACACATTAAGCAACACATCCAGTGCAAAACGAAGCAGCCCGCACAGTCAGTGGTGCTACTAAGCTTTGTAACCTCAACCGTCTCCGGAACGATCTCAACTGGGAAACACAACCCATTCAAACCTACTCCCTATGTTCCGTTCCTGACGTCCCTTTAATACACACTAAAACGTATGGTCATTCATTTCTTCCAGCAACCATCCGCGATTGGAACTCTCCATTATGACACCCATAACTCCATAAATGTATCCGAATTGTAATCCAAACTCAGCAAGCCTAAGACATATTCTCTTCTATACGACGTGGGAACCAGGAGGCTTCATATTATGCATGCTCATCTACGAATAGGATGTAGTTCTTTGAATTTCGACCTCCATCGCAAAATCATTGTTGAATCGCCAAACTGTGCCTGTGGAGCAATGGAAACAACGATGCATTACCTTACGCAGTGTCCACGATACAACAATGCTCGTCGCCTACTTTTGTCCAATATCTCTTGCGCACTGACAACAAATAATCGTCTGTATGGCGACGATCGTTTACCATTCAAAACCAACAAATCCACCTGTCTAACTGTCCAGGCTTACTAATTTTCCATACCTTCCAATTCAGTTCACCACCAATTAGTGCACACATGATGACACAACATGTTACAAATTGCCCCACTAATCACACACGTGTACGCATGCAAGCACCCAGGACCAATCGGGTCTATAGAACTTGACAATGCCCGTCATGTCTCACTAACCGCTCTCAATGCTAACAACTGTATATTGTAACATCCTCATGGAAAGGAATTTACATAAGCTCTCAGCTTGTTTTCCAATCCATTTCAGATATCCTGTGTTTTTGTATACCGTATATATATATTGAATGAACTGAATAAAATATGTTTAAACTAACCAAAACCAATATTGGACAAGATTATATAAACGTGCGCTTGGTGAGAGATATAATAATTCGAGAAACATTTTGTAGGCAATAATACGTCATCAATGAACACTCTTGGGATGAGAATCACTCTAGTATTGTGTCACTGTCCGTTCTTTCTATCCATTTTATAATGTCGTATTTACTAGTGCTTGACAATTATGCAAAGTAAACGTTGACACAGTTACAGATTTTGTTGTAGCCTGTATGTATTAATATTGTGAAACTATGCCAAATATACTCATTACATCTGAGTTATGTTTTAATGTATGCTTTATGCACCGGGCCTGCTTTTCCCCCTTCGTCTGAGATTCCTCCGCTGCTTTGTTTGTGTTTTTGCCACACACACTATTTAATACAACCGGTATATGGCGGTGGAAATGGCGTCACTCAACCAAGTTACGAGATCGTTAGATGCGATTTTCTACGAGCACTGTAGGGTGGTTTTTCGGGTAGCACTTTATCTAAATCGTAGGTTGACCGTAAGTCACTCGTAAATGTCATCGTAATTTACGATTTCGTAATTGTTTAGTTTATACAAATTAATTTTTGCTCGATTGCGAAACAAGTTCTTTCAACTTATATAAATCACTACCGAGACCTCATTCCTGATGGAATCCATCGCCACGAGGGAGAGAAGAGGCAACGTGAAATTTAAATGCCTTGCCTAAGGACACACTCGTAACGGTTCCAGCGGGACTCGAACTCCAGACCTGAAGTGCTGTAATTGTTTGAGATACTGACCTCAGGACAACAGACCCTTCTGTATACAACTAGTATATGTTTAGAGGTTAGTACAATGTAGTTACAATGATTCAACTAATTTTCTCCTTTGTTTATCAATATCTGGGTTATTGGAGTAATATAGATATTTGGGTATGCAATTGTTTAATTAATACAAGCATGTACTCCCCCTTACACGAACTCCTGACCCATGGAACCCACTGTTGCCAGTAAAACAATCGTAAAAGGGGAACTAACTATTTTGACCGTGTATCATCTTAGCTCCTATCCGAAAATCAAGTTATCTCCCCTGACCTTTATGACATGTAAGAAAGACCGTGTTTTGGACAGGGAAATAGCGTAGGAATACTGTAAATATATGCAAACTATGCATGTATTATGAACATCGTTTATTCACAAGCACATATTTTATGCCGGCCTTCTTACAGGCTGGAGAACACAAAGGTGTTCAACTTATTGAATTTGTTGCATGTACGTATGCCTACGCCTGTCAAAACTACACAAACAAGTAATTAACAACAGACGATGTTTGACATTATTCATACTTCAAACACTGTCGTGACGTCATACCCTTTCCATTATTATTAATACTGGACTGCTTTCAATAGTATTATATTAAATCCTATGCGTAAATTTCGAAATTAGCAAATTTAATACGATCTTGTTATATACGTGTGTGTTTTAAGTAAGATATAAGCCCCAAACGGATCTAGTATGTAAAATACTGACACCTGTCACCGGCGATACGATATTATACATATTGGATCGTTTTCTAGGCAATAAACAAGGCAATAAAGTGGATCCTACCACCTACCCGTGTAATCTCACACCTACCCGTGTAATCTCACTCACACCTACCCGTGTAATTTCACACCTACCCGCGTAATCTCACACCTACCCGTGTAATCTCACACCTACCCGTGTAATCTCACACCTACCCGCGTAATCTCACACCTGTCATTGGAACATCAGTTGAGTTCGAAGTAAAATTAGTAATTGTGTTGCTTTTCCCAAAGGCCATATTTCAAATAAACGTGGCATTGTTTCGCTTAATGGTGATTTTGACGTAGCGTAAAATGGAGTTAATGGAACAAATAAAAAGGTCGGGAATTGTTTCTTCAGATGTTGATTATATAATTTGTTAATTACCAAATGTAGCCTATTCTTATGCTTGAATAAAAACTTATAAAAGGTTTCCATATAAACTTGATACATTCGTTTAGATATATTTATGCAATTCGTCGTGATAATAGAATACTTATAACAACTGATGATACATACACTATCGAAAGCTTGTAGCTTACTGGGATTATATAAAGGAAATCAATGTGAATTTTGGTTACAATGGCCATAGTTGTAAACTAACTTTCATAAGTAAATCAATAAATGTGAATAATTAAATGCCTTCAATAGCCATGATTCAACATTATAGCACATAATCTGACCGGTAATATTTAGAAATTATGTGGTGGTACATATAATCCCATGCAAATAACCTGAATCCGTCCGTCCGTTCTAGACAAGAGGCCGTTCATATTGACATTGATATTATCTATAGTGGGCGTGTCTAGAAAAACCGAATGGATCAAATCGTAATTCCGACGCTTCCATGTGATAGCAAATATTTGTCGTTAAATATGATGTATCCTTTTAGGAAAAATGTACCTGATTTTATTTTTGTTATTATTATTCTCTTAATGTGTCAGTATTCCATCATTTATTAATTCTGAGCAACACTATTAGTATGTGTTCGCAGTCGGATTCGAATTTAATCCACTCGATTAACAGTGATCGCGGAGTAATACAATTTGTGTAAACTCTGAAATTATAACACTTTGGACTACTACAATCTACAATCAGAGATGGGGTGTATCTAAACACACACACAACACAACAAATTTGTTATAACACGTTGGACTACTACAATCTACAATCAGAGATGGGGTTATCTTTTGTATAACACGTGACTACTACATCTACAATCAGAGATGGTGTATCTTTGTTATAACACGGACATACAATCTACAATCAGAATGGGGTGGGGTGTATCTTTTGTTATAACACGTTGGACTACTACAATCTACAATCAGAGATGGGGTGTATCTTTTGTTATAACACTTTGGACTACTACAATCTACAATCAGAGATGGGGTGTATCTTTTGTTATAACACGTTGGACTACTACAATCTACAATCAGAGATGGGGTGTATCTTTTGTTATAACACGTTGGACTACTACAATCTACAATCAGAGATGGGGTGTATCTTTTGTTATAACACTTTGGACTACTACAATCTACAATCAGAGATGGGGTGTATCTTTTGTTATAACACGTTGGACTACTACAATCTACAATCAGAGATGGGGTGTATCTTTTGTTATAACACTTTGGACTACTACAATCTACAATCAGAGATGGGGTGTATCTTTTGTTATACACTTTGGACTACTACAATCTACAATCAGAGATGGGTGTATCTTTTGTTATAACACTTGGACTACACAATCTACAATCAGAGATGGGTGTATCTTTGTTATAACACTCTACTACAATCTACAATCAGAGATGGTGTATCTTTTGTTATAACACTTTGGACTACTACAATCTACAATCAGAGATGGGGTGTATCTTTTGTTATAACACTTTGGACTACTACAATCTACAATCAGAGATGGGGTGTATCTTTTGTTATAACACGTTGGACTACTACAATCTACAATCAGAGATGGGGTGTATCTTTTGTTATAACACGTTGGACTACTACAATCTACAATCAGAGATGGGGTGTATCTTTTGTTATAACACGTTGGACTACTACAATCTACAATCAGAGATGGGGTGTATCTTTTGTTATAACACTTGGACACACAACACAACAAAACTTTGTTATAACACGTTGGACTACTACAATCTACAATCAGAGATGGGGTGTATCTTTTGTTATAACACGTTGGACTACTACAATCTACAATCAGAGATGGGGTGTATCTTTTGTTATAACACGTTGGACTACTACAATCTACAATCAGAGATGGGGTGTATCTTTTGATCCATGTTCTCGCTGATATCGCAAATGTTTCATTTCTGCTGTAAACATCACTACTTGAAAATCCACAGGTCAAACATAAGGTTAAACAGACAGGATTGACATACTTTAGTAACATTTTGCCATTGGTGCCTATTAACCTCTTTTAATCGCATTTGCGGCTAACGAGTTATTTTGGTGGACTAACGGAGTAATTGAAAAGTAAGAAATCTAAATAATAAATGTCTTGAATGGCTGCAATAACATCTAATGGAATTGCTCCGTATGCTTGCTTTAAGAAACATTCTCGTTGATTCCTGTTAGCTGAAGACGTCATCGGTTTTTGAGAAATGGCGCCCAGAATATAGTTGGACACATTTTGCTGGTTGAATGTTTGGACATGTAGCTGTTCTTCTGGATACTCAATATTCCTATTTATAAAACCTTGAATTTGAAAGGATTTCCATAATCTTTGTAATACTTCAGACTTGTCTATGCAATTCTTAACAGCTCGTTGCTTCAGTTTATGCTCGACGACGGCAACAATTCCAGGGACTGAGTTCTCCGCCCTGTTTTCGTTCAAAGACCTGTTCAACCATGTGTAGCTTGTAAGATCTACCCCAACACTAGCCAAGGTATGATCCACATCTTGTGAAAATGATTCTTGTTTCACAATCTTAACAGTATTAAATCTGCATGGATGACACAAATGCGAAATCGGAGCCCAGTGAGGCTCTAAAGCACGGCCGGATTTGACTTCAGAGATAATGAATTTTAAAAAATCTCCAAAAGTTGCATTATTGGCACAAACTGGTGTAATTTTCTGCGTAATATTTTTCTTTATCAACAATCCTTTTTGTCTTAAGCTGTCTTTATATTTCACAAGCCGACTACTTAAAGGAGTATTAGACGATTTTAAAACGTCTATTGTTCCATTGATTACGTAAGACGGCAGTACTCGGACATTGTCCATGAAAGAGAACTGGTCCCAGAATAATGGCATATATACTTTATCAATATACGCCGAGAAAAGTCTAGAACATGGATTTCTGGACACAACAATAGTTGGTATATTGTTGTGTAGAATTATACCTGGATCTGTAATTAATAATCGAGTACGATCGTAGATTTCTGCTCTTGACATTCGTGAAATCAGTTTGGAATAGTTGTCTCCCTTACTGAGAATCTGAAATTAAACGACACAGTTACGATGTAAAGGAAAATGCAAACTACACAGCATAGGAAAACAATTAACATTCAATATATACTGACTTTATGTTCAACAGCGTTGTGTGTAGCTATTGCAAAGCTATGCATGATCTTACACCAATCAGATGGTATAATCGGTAGAATTTCAAATTATTGAAGCTCTAAACAAATTGGTACTGCACGAGTTTATGTGTATATTATCTCAGCCTCGAAGCACATTCTAAGCACGAGTTCATGTGTATATCTCAGCCTGGCAGCACGTTCTAAGCACGAGTTTATGTGTATATGATCTCAGGCTCGCAGCATGTTCTAAGCACGAGTTCGTGGGTATATCTCAGCCTCGTAGCATGTTCTAAGCACGAGTTCATGGGTATATCTCAGCCTGGCAGCACGTTCTAAGCACGAGTTTATGTGTATATTATCTCAGGCTCGCAGCATGTTCTAAGCACGAGTTCATGGGTATATCTCAGCCTCGCAGCATGTTCTAAGCACGAGTTCATGTTTATATCTCAGCCTCGCAGCGCCTTCTAAGCACGAAATCATGTGTATATGTCAGCCTCCCAGTATGTTCTAAGCCCGAGTTCATGTGTATATATCAGCCTCGCAGCATGTTCTAAGCACGAGATCATGTGTATATCTCAGCCTCGCAGCGCCTTCTAAGCACGAGATCATGTGTATATCTCAGCCTCTCAGCGCCTTCTAAGCACGAGTTCATGTGTATATCTCAGTCTCGCAGCATGTTCTAAGTACGAGAACATGTGTATATCTCAGCCTCGCAGCATGTTCTAAGCAGGAGTTCATGTGTATATCTCAGCCTCGCAGCATGTTCTAAGCACGAGTCAATGTGTATATGTCAGGCTCGCAGCATGTTCTAAGCACGAGTGCATGTGTATATCTCAGCCTCGCAGCATGTTCTAAGCACGAGAACATGTGTATATCTCAGCCTCGCAGCATGTTCTAAGCACGGTTTCATGTGTATATCTCAGGCTCGCAGCATGTTCTAAGCACGAGTTCATGTGTATATGTCAGCCTAGCAGCATGTTCTAAGCACGAGTTCATGTGTATATGTCAGCCTAGCAGCATGTTCTAAGCACGAGTTCATGTGTATATGTCAGGCTCGCAGCATGTTCTAAGCACGAGTACATGTGTATATGTCAGCCTCGCAGCATGTTCTAAGCACGAGTACATGTGTATATGTCAGCCTCGCAGCATGTTCTAAGCACGAGTTCATGTGTATATCTCAGCCTCGCAGCATGTTCTAAGCACGAGTGCATGTGTATAGCTCAGCCTAGCAGCGCCTTCTAAGCACGAGTGCATGTGTATATCTCAGCCTCGCAGCATGTTCTAAGCACGAGTTCATGTGTATATCTCAGCCTCCCAGCATGTTCTAAGCACGAGTTCATGTGTATATCTCAGCCTCGCAGCATGTTCTAAGCACGAGTTCATGTGTATATGTCAGGCTCGCAGCATGTTCTAAGCATGAGTACATGTGTATATCTCAGCCTCATAGCATGTTCTAAGCACGACTACATGTGTATATCTCAGCCTCATAGCATGTTCTAAGCACGAGTACATGTGTATATCTCAGCCTCATAGCATGTTCTAAGCACGAGTACATGTGTATATCTCAGCCTCATAGCATGTTCTAAGCACGAGTACATGTGTATATCTCAGCCTCATAGCATGTTCTAAGCACGAGTACATGTGTATATCTCAGCCTCGCAGCATGTTCTAGGCACGAGTGCATGTGTATATCTCAGCCACGCAGCATGTTCTAAGCACGAGTTCATGTGTATATGTCTAGCTCGCAGCATGTTCTAAGCACGAGTTCATGTGTATATGTCAGGCCCGCAGCATGTTCTAAGCACGAGTTCATGTGTATATCTCAGTCTCATAGCATGTTCTAAGCACCAGTTCATGTGTATATGTCAGCCTCGCAGCATGTTCTAAGCACGAATTCATGTGTATATGTCAGCCGCGCAGCATGTTCTAAGCACGAGTTCATGTGTATATCTCAGCCTCGCAGCATGTTCTAAGCACGAGTTTATGTGTATATTATCTCAGCCTCGCAGCATGTTCCAAGCACGAGTTCATGTGTATATCTCAGCCTGGCAGCACGTTCTAAGCACGAGTTTATGTGTATATCTCAGTCTTGTTGTAAGTTCTAAGAAGTACGAGTTTATGTGTATATCTCAGTCGTGTAGTAAGTTCTAAGACGTACAAGTTTATGTGTATATCTCAGTCGTGTAGTAAGTTCTAAGAAGTACAAGTTCATGTGTATACTAGTATCTCAGTCGTGTAGTACGTTCTAAGAAGTACAAGTCCATGTGTATATCTCAGTCGTGTAGTAAGTTCTAAGAAGTACAAGTTCATGTGTATACTAGTATCTCAGTCGTGTAGTACGTTCTAAGAAGTACAAGTCCATGTGTATATCTCAGTCGTGTAGTACCCCCGGTCGTGCATTCAATCATTCGGATGTAGCTATGTTATGGATCTATGATTGAGCTATGCTATGAATTTATGATTGAGCTATGCTATGGATCTATGATTGAGCTATGCTATGGATCTATGATTGAGATATGCTATGGATCTATGATTGAGCTATGCTATGTAACTATGATTGAGCTATGCTATGGATATATGATTGAGCTATGCTATGGATCTATGATTGAGCTATGCTATGGATCTATGATTGAGCTATACTATGGATCTATGATTGAGCTATGCTATGGATCTATGATTGAGCTATGCTATGTATCTATGATTAAGCTCTGCTGTGGATCTATGATTGAGCTATGCTATGGATATATGATTGCGCTATGCTATGGATCTATGATAGTAGCTATGCTATGGATCTAGGATTGAGTTATGCTATGGATCTATGAGTGAGATATGCTATGGATCTATGATTGAGCTATGCCATGGATCTATGATTGAGCTATGCTATGGATCTATGATTGAGCTATGCTATAAATCTATGATTGAGCTATGCTATGGATCTATGATTGAGCTATGCTATGGATCTATGATTGAGCTATGCTATGATTGAGCTATGCTATGTATCTATGATTAAGCTCTGCTATGGATCTATGATTGAGCTATGCTATGGATCTATGATTGAGCTATGCTATGATTGAGCTATGCTATTTATATATGATTAAGTTCTGCTATGGATCTTTGATTGAGCTATGCTATGGATCTATGATTTAGCTATGCTATGGATCTATGATTGAACTATGCTATGGATCTATGATTGAGCTATACTATGGATATATGATTGAGCTATGCTATGGATCTATGATTGAGATATGCTATGGATCTATGATTGAGCTATGCTATGGACCTATGATTGAGCTATGCTATGGATCTATGATTGTGCTATGCTATGGATCTATGATTGAGCTATGCTATGAATCTATGATTGAGTTATGCTATGGATATATGATTGAGCTATGCTATGGATCTATGATTGGCTATGCTATGTATCTATGATTGAGCTATGCTAAGGCTCTATGATTGAGCTATGCTATGGATTTATGATTGAGCTATGCTATGGATCTATGATTGAGCTATGCTATGAATCTATGATGTAGCTATGCTATGGATCTATAATTGAGCTATGCTATGGATCTATGATTGTGCTATGCTATGGATCTATGATTGAGCTATGCTATGAATCTATGATTGAGCTATGCTATGGATTTATGATTGAGCTATGCTATGGATCTATGATTGAGCTCGCTTTGAGGCGTTGCCTTATTCATATTACTTACCATGAAAATCTTCATCCAAAATGTACTGCCGGATTTTGGGACTTTACAGTACGCAAACTTGTGAACCCTTGAGTAATAGAACTATGTAAGGTTAACCTTGCGTTGTTCTCGCCTTCGGTACATTTCTGCATTGCGACAAGCATTCTTGAGATTATCAATTCTCAACGCATGCTCTTTGACTATTGTGACATCAGAGAGTGTCGTCCGTACTTCCGCTTCCGTTACTCCGCCATTTTTACATGAGTCATCTTCAGAACATACAACTCCAGGTAATGTGCGAGTTTTCAATGGACGTAGTTCATTATCTTGATAGTTTGTTTCATCATGTTTATCGGACAAATCAGCAAGTGGGTAAGTTTCTCCTGGCGGCGGCCCCGCTTGTATAATACCTCTGGGTTTGTTCTTCTCTGGTGTATTGTCTTTCTGTGATATGTTGCCGTTAATAGATGCAAACAATACTTTGTCACCGTACTCTAAAATTAGAACAAAAATAGCACGTTTATGCATGTAGTGTGTGAATACAAACTCCATTTTGGTTATTGGACTAACAAGTCTAATCTGAACATAATTAGGAGGGCATAATAATAATGCGAATACAAGTAATACATGCTATATAATAAGTGTTTATTTTACTGTTCACCCATATTGAAGGGTACTCCATTTCACTCTGATGAAACACATTTTGTAGTTTTGTTTATATATACGTTTATTTATTGTCGTCCATATGAGAGACGCCTCCTGGCGAGATTATTCATTTTAGTTTTTTGGAGGGTAGTGCAATGATACAGACATAGACCCATACCAGAATCTCCTCTGCTTCTTTTACGTACACGGTGTAACGTACTGACACGAGACCTCGGTTTAAAGGCCCATCTGAATGACTGTTAATTTTATTAGGGTCGAACCTGCTTACAATTCCAACGTGTTAACCACTGAACTACATATCCGTCTGTAGCTAACATTAAGACATCCGGAAACCTATCGTATTGTCAATGTAAAACATTCGGTAATCTCATAGTGGCTAACTGGCGTACAATAGACAACCCATTATAGACACAAACCGATGGCGAGGCTATACTATTCAAACCATTATCTGTACAGAGCTGTTGTTACCACTGGGCCACATAGACGGTCCTATTTCATTTACTCTACACACGTATTGCATGACCGTACTACAACTCTAGAGGCCTATGTCAGCAATATTTCGGAGGCAAACAGTTTACAAAACGTGCATGCAATCAGCGAATGTGCACATATATATCGATGCTACAATAACACAATGGCAACAATAAGATAGAGCGATGACGACAGCATGATGTCACAGCCCGATGACGACACAGCGATAAAGCAATGCCGATAGAACGATAGCGCAATGGAGACAGTATGATAGCGGGACGACTACAGAACGATAACGCAATGGCAACAATACGATAGAGCGACGACGACAGCATGATGTCACAGCCCGATGACGACACAGCGATAACGCGATGCCGATGGAACGATAGCGCAATGGAGACAGTATGATAGCGGGACGACTACAGAACGATAACGCAATGGGGACAGTATAATAGCGGGACGACTACAGAACGATAATGCAATGGAGACAGTATGATAGCAGGACGACTACAGAACGATAGCGCAATGATGACAGTATGATAGCGGGACGACTACAGAACGATAACGCAATGGGGACAGTATGATAGCGGGACGACTACAGAACGATAGCGCAATGATGACAGTATGATAGCGGGACGACTACAGAACGATAGCGCAATGGGGACAGTATGATAGCGGGACGACTACAGAACGATAACGCAATGGGGACAGTATGATAGCGGGACGACTACAGAACGATAGCGCAATGGGGACAGTATGATAGCGGGACGACTACAGAACGATAACGCAATGGAGACAGTATGATAGCGGGACGACTACAGAACGATAGCGCAATGGGGACAGTATAATAGCGGGACGACTACAGAACGATAACGCAATGGAGAAAGTATGATAGCGGAACGACTACAGAACGATAGCGCAATGGGCACAGTATGATAGCGGGACGACTACAGAACGATAGCGCAATGGAGACAGTATGATAGCGGGACGACTACAGAACGATAGCGCAATGGAGACAGTATGATAGCGGGACGACTACAGAACGATAGCGCAATGGAGACAGTATGATAGGGGGACGACTACAGAACGATAGCGCAATGGGGACAGTATGATAGCGGGACGACTACAGAACGATAGCGCAATGGAGACAGTATGATAGCGGGACGACTACAGAACGATAACGCAATGGAGACATTATAATAGCGGGACGACTACAGAACGATAGCGCAATGGAGACAGTATGATAGCGGGACGACTACAGAACGATAACGCAATGGAGACAGTATGATAGCGGGACGACTACAGAACGATAACGCAATGGAGACAGTATGATAGCGGGACGACTACAGAACGATAACGCAATGGAGACAGTATGATAGCGGGACGACTATAGAACATTAACGCAATGGGGACATTATGATAGCGGGACGACTACATAACGATAACGCAATGTGGACAGTATGATAGCGGGACGACTACAGAACGATAATGCAATGGGGACAGTATGATAGCGAGACGACTACAGAACATTAACGCAATGGGGACATTATGATAGCGGGACGACTACAGAACGATAACGCAATGGGGACAGTATGATAGCGGGACGACTACAGAAGGTTAACGCAATGGGGACAGTATGATAGCAGGACGACTACAGAACGATAACGCAATGGGAACAGTATGATAGCGGGACGACTACAGAACGATAACGCAATGGGGACATTATGATAGCGGAACGACTACAGAAGGTTAACGCAATGGGGACAGTATGATAGCAGGACGACTACAGAAGGTTAACGCAATGGGGACAGTATGCTAGCGGGACGACTACAGAACGATAGCGCAATGGGGATATTATGATAGCAGGACGACTACAGAAGGTCAACGCAATGGGGACAGTATAAGAGCGGGACGACTACAGAACGATAGCGCAATGGGGACATTATGATAGCAGGACGACTACAGAAGGTTAACGCAATGGGGACAGTATGCTAGCGGGACGACTACAGAACGATAGCGCAATGGGGATATTATGATAGCAGGACGACTACAGAAGGTTAACGCAATGGGGACAGTATAAGAGCGGGACGACTACAGAACGATAGCGCAATGGGAACATTATGGGAACGGGACGACTACAAAACGATAACGCAATGGGGACAGTATGATAGCGGGACGACTACAGAACGATAACGCAATGGGGACATTATGATAGCGGGACGACTACAGAACGATAACGCAATGGGGACATTATGATAGCGGGACGACTACAGAACGATAACGCAATGGAGACAGTATGATAGCGGGACGACTACAGAACGATAGCACAATGGAGACATTATTATTATTATAGCAGGATGACTACAGAACGATAACGCAATGGGGACAGTATGATAGCAGGACGAATACAGAACGTTACGCAATGGGGACAGTATGAGAGCGGGACGACTACAGAACGATAGCGCAATGGAGACAGTATGATAGCGGGACGACTACAGAACGATAGCGCAATGGGGACAGTATAATAGCGGGAGGACTACATAACGATAACGCAATGGGGACATTATGATAGCAGGACGACTACAGAACGATAACGCAATGGAGACAGTATGAAAGCGGGACGACTACAGAACGATAACGCAATGGGGACATTATGATAGCGGGACGACTACAGAACGATAGCGCAATGGGGACATTATGATAGCGGGACGACTACAGAACGATAACGCAATAGGGACAGTATGATAGCGGGACGACTACAGAACGATAACGCAATGGGGACATTATGATAGCGGGACGATTACAGAACGATAGCGCAATGGAGACATTATGATAGCGGGACGACTACAGAACGATAGCGCAATGGGGACAGTATGATAGCCGGACGACTACAGAACGATAGCGCAATGGGGACAGTATGATAGCGGACGACTACAGAACGATAGCGCAATGGGGACATTAATATAGCGGGACGATTACAGAACGATAGCGCAATGGGGACAGTATGATAGCGGGACGACTACAGAACGATAGCGCAATGGGGACATTATGATAGCGGGACGACTACAGAACGATAGCGCAATGGGGACAGTATGATAGCGGGACGACTACAGAACGATAGCGCAATGGGGACATGATAGCGACCGACGACTACAGATCGATAGCGCAATGGAGACAGTATGAGAGCGGGACGACTACAGAACGATAACGCAATGGAGACAGTATGAGATGGGGACGACTACAGAACGATAACGCAATGGGGACATTATGATAGGACAACCGTACAAAAGGGCAACCATACAGAAGAAGGACAACCGTATAGAAGGACAACCGTACAGAAGGACTACCATACAGAAGGACAACCATACAGAAGGACAACCGTACATAATGACAACCATACGAAAGGACAACCGTACAGAAGGACAACCATACAGAAGGACAACCATACAGAAGGACAACCATACAGAAGGACAGCCGTACAGAAGGACAACCATACAAATGGACAACCGTACAAAAGGTCAGCCGTACAAAAGGACAACCATACAAGGACGTACAGAAGGACAACCGTACAGAAGGACAACCGTACAAAAGGACAACCATACGGACGGACAACCATACAGAAGGACAACCATACAGAAGGACGTGCAGAAGGACAACCGTACAGAAGGACAACCGTACAAAAGGACAACCATACAGAAGGACAGCCGTACAGAAGGACAACCGTACAGAAGGACAAGCGTACAGAAGGACAACCGTACAAAAGGACAACCATACAGAAGGACAACCGTACAGAAGGATAACCGTACAGAAGGACAACCGTACAAAAGGACAACCATACAGAAGAAGGACAACCGTACAGAAGGACTACCATATAGAAGGACAACCATACATAATGACAACCATAGAAAAGGACAAACGTACAGAATGACAACCATACAGAAGGACAACCATACAGAAGGACAACCATACAGAAGGACAACCATAGAGAAGGACAACAATACAGAAGGACAACCGTACAGAAGGACAACCATACAGAAGGACAACCATACAGAAGTACAACCATACAGAAGGACAACCATACAAATGGACAGCCGTACAAAAGGACACCGTACATGGACGTACAGAAGGACAACCATACAGAAGGACAACCGTACAGAAGGACAACCATACAGAAGGACGTACAGAAGGACAACCGTACAGAAGGACAACCGTACAAAAGGACAACCATACAGAAGGACAGCCGTACAGAAGGACAACCGTACAGAAGGACAACCGTACAAAAGGACAACCATACAGAAGGACAACCGTACAGAAGGACAACCGTACAGAAGGACAACCCTACAAAAGGACAACCATACAGAAGGACAACCGTACAAAAGACAAATCCGTAATCTGGATATGCTAGATAAAAGTATATTGTTTGTTTAAATAAATTAAATATAATGTGTCACGATTTGTCAAAACCTATTAATCAATCATATACGTGTGCTGTCATACGTCCATATAGCTGTTACAACACAATGACGATAATTAAGATAAATCACCATCGTACTAAACTAGTGAGAGCAGGCTGTCCGATTAGCACAGTGGCTCGCTTCTCTCAAAATCGGGTTCGATCCTCGGACCGGGAAGTATGTGAGATGGGACGGTGGTCGCCAGATCGGACGAGTGGGTTTTCTTCGGGTACTCTGATTTCCTCCCACACAAATTACCACATTTACGCTTTCATCGGCGTAATCTAGAGTGATTAATATAAGCTGTTAATTAGTTTAACCATGTTTTATTGTAAATCAATAGTAAATATCTCAAACACATAAAGATACAATACATAGCATGACAATACAAATGGTTTGGGCCACAAGTAAGTTGTTTCGTAATCGTTGTAACAAAAAACATGTTTAGAGTTGTATTTTAGTGAAAGCAACCGTGACATATCTATTTAACTGAACCAGAGCCCGATTATTTCTTCGGCAAGATCCCGAACTTTATTTTGGAATTGGTACCTGTGCACCGGGGGAGGTGTGATGTTTGACACAGTCATTGACTTCAATCTAGCAAATTCAGGCACCAACGTAGTTATATCCGTTGATTTCATAAAGTGTGTTTTGTGAGTTTAAGATCGCACCAACAACTTGGGTCATAGAGTGACTCTCCAGTTGTTATTAGCGGAGGGATACACCGAGTGCTCATCCGAGCAGTAGTACGGGCACGTACGTGGGCACGTACGTGTGTGTACCAGTGTAGAACCACTAACAGCTAACAGATACGACACCTCAGTGCGATTCGAACTTAGAGTGATAAGGGACTATTGATTTACACGCCTCCACGAAGGTCCATATGTGTCCCACAATGGCCGTGGAAGGTCATGAACTCAGTGTTGAGCAACATTTGCGTATGTCATGGACTCGTGAGAGTGATCCAGGAGCCGTGGATGGGCATGAGCTCGTGGGAGTGATCCAGGAGCCGTGGATGGGCATGGACTCGTGGGAGTGATCCAGGAGCCGTGGATGGGCATGGACTCGTGGGAGTGATCCAGAGCCGTGGATGGGCATGGACTCGTGGGAGTGATCCAGGAGCCGTGGATGGGCATGGGCTCGTGGGAGTGATCCAGAGCCGTGGATGGGCATGGACTCGTGGGAGTGATCCAGGAGCCGTGGATGGGCATGGACACATGGGAGTGATCCAGAGCCGTGGATAGGCATGGACTCGTGGGAGTGATCCAGGAGCCGTGGATGGGCATGGACTCAGTATTGAGCAACATTTGGGTATGTCATGGACTCGTGGGAGTGATCCAGCAGCCGTGGATGGGCATGGACTCAGTATTGAGCAACATATGGGTATGTCATGGACTCGTGGGAGTGATCCAGGAGCCGTGGATGGGCATGGACTCGTGGGAGTGATCCAGGAGCCGTGGATGGGAGTGGGATGGGTATGGGAGTCATGGACTCGTGGGAGTGATCCAGGCGGGAGTGGGAGTCATGGACTCGGTTGAGCAATTCAGGCGGGAGTGTGAGTCATGGACTCGGATGAGCAATTCAGGCGGGAGTGTGAGTCATGGACTCGGTTGAGCGATCCAGGCGGGAGTGTGAGTCATGGACTCAGTTGAGCGATCCAGGCGGGAGTGTGAGTCATGGACTCGGATGAGCGATCCAGGCGGGAGTGGGAGTCATGGACTCGGATGAGCGATCCAGGCGGCACTACATTTTACACTTCAACTATATGTAATCAAGGTTTGGGAAATGCATTAGCGACATACCGACACATTAACATTTTAAACTGTAATTTTGACGAATGTTATGAACTACATTAACGTCGTGTTACATAGAATATAAAATAGAATTACTTTTCGGTGTGTATAAAACATTTGAGGCTGCTCCATACAACCTCGCTGTCCATTTTACCTAGTGACCTAGTATTTTGATGGAAACGGCTGAAGTATAATAATACGAGGTACCTTGTTTATATCGAGTGAAACACGTAGAATAATACGAGGTACCGTGTTTATATCGAGTGAAACACG
The DNA here is from genome assembly GCA_014843695.1 of Archivesica marissinica. Lineage (NCBI taxonomy): Eukaryota > Metazoa > Mollusca > Bivalvia > Venerida > Vesicomyidae > Archivesica > Archivesica marissinica. The sequence goes on from JABXNX010000836.1 coordinate 27,360, forward strand.
TATAATAATACGAGGTACCTTGTTTATATCGAGTGAAACACGTATAATAATACGAGGTACCGTGTTTATATCGAGTGAAACACGTATAATAATACGAGGTACCGTGTTTATATCGAGTGAAACACGTATAATAATACGAGGTACCGTGTTTATATTGAGTGAAACACGTATAATAATACGAAGAACCGTGTTTATAGTAAGTGAAAAACGTAGAATAATAGGAGCTACCGTGTTTATATTGAGTGAAACACGTAGAATAATACGAGGTACCCTGTTTATAGTAAGTGAAAAACGTATAATAATACGAGGTACCGTGTTTATATCGAGTGCAACACGTAGAATAATACGAGGTACCGTGTTTATATCGAGTGCAACACGTAGATAATACGAGGTACCGTGTTTATATTGAGTGAAACATGTATAATAATACGAGGTACCGTGTTTATAGTAAGTGAAAAACGTATAATAATACCAGGTACCGTGTTTATAGTAAGTGAAAAACGTAGAATAATACGAGGTACTGTGTTTATATCGAGTGAAACACGTAGAATAATACGAGGTACCGTGTTTATAGTAAGTGAAACACGTAGAATAATACGAGGTACCTTGTTTATAGTAAGTGAAACACGTAGAATAATACGAGGTACCTTGTTTATAGTAAGTGAAACACGTAGAATAATACGAGGTACCTTGTTTATAGTAAGTGAAAAACGTAGAATAATACGAGGTACCGTGTTTATATCTAGTGCAACACGTAGAATAATACGAGGTACCGTGTTTATAGTAAGTGCAACACGTAGAATAATACGAGGTACCGTGTTTATATCTAGTGCAACACGTAGAATAATACGAGGTACCGTGTTAATAGTAAGTGAAAAACGTATAATAATACGAGGTACCGTGTTTATATCGAGTGAAACACGTATAATAATACGAGGTACCGTGTTTATAGTAAGTGAAAAACGTATAATAATACGAGGTACCGTGTTTATATCGAGTGAAACACGTAGAATAATACGAGGTACCATGTGTATAGTAAGTGAAAAACGTATAATAATACGAGGTACCGTGTTTATTGTAAGTGAAAAACGTAGAATAATACGAGGTACTGTGTTTATATCGAGTGAAACACGTAGAATAATACGAGGTACCGTGTTTATAGTAAGTGAAACACGTAGAATAATACGAGGTACCTTGTTTATAGTAAGTGAAACACGTAGAATAATACGAGGTACCTTGTTTATAGTAAGTGAAACACGTAGAATAATACGAGGTACCTTGTTTATAGTAAGTGAAAAACGTAGAATAATACGAGGTACCGTGTTTATATCTAGTGCAACACGTAGAATAATACGAGGTACCGTGTTTATAGTAAGTGCAACACGTAGAATAATACGAGGTACCGTGTTTATATCTAGTGCAACACGTAGAATAATACGAGGTACCGTGTTAATAGTAAGTGAAAAACGTATAATAATACGAGGTACCGTGTTTATATCGAGTGAAACACGTATAATAATACGAGGTACCGTGTTTATAGTAAGTGAAAAACGTATAATAATACGAGGTACCGTGTTTATATCGAGTGAAACACGTAGAATAATACGAGGTACCGTGTTTATAGTAAGTGAAAAACGTATAATAATACGAGGTACCGTGTTTATAGTAAGTGAAAAACGTATAATAATACGAGGTACCGTGTTTATAGTAAGTGAAACACGTATAATAATACGAGGTACCGTGTTTATAGTAAGTGAAACACGTATAATAATACGAGGTACCGTGTTTATAGTAAGTGAAAAACGTATAATAATACGAGGTACCGTGTTTATATCGAGTGAAACACGTAGAATAATACGAGGTACCATGTGTATAGTAAGTGAAAAACGTATAATAATACGAGGTACCGTGTTTATTGTAAGTGAAAAACGTAGAATAATACGAGGTACTGTGTTTATATCGAGTGAAACACGTAGAATAATACGAGGTACCATGTTTATACTAAAACGTATATTATGGAAAATATGTGAGCAGTAAACGTACTTGCGGGAAACATAAATCATGCATTAATAGTAATTTATTTAGGTCGCAAGAGACCGTTACAGGCCGAAAGGTCGAACAATTGATAGTTCGCGCAATTCCAGTATATATACAGTTAAATGTCAACGACTCGGTGGTTATAAATGAGGCGAATATTATACAAATTTTTATTAGCTCGATTGCGAAACAAGTTATTACAACTTATATTAATCACTATCGAGACCTCATTCCTGATGGAATCCATCACCATGAGGGAGCGTGGAATTTAAATGCCTTGTGCCACTCGTAACGGCTCCAGCGGGGCTCGAACTCCAGACATTTCGCACCTTAAGCGAACGCGCATCAGGCGAATGTGCATGTACATGCAGCAGTGGAATGGTAAAACGTGTTTTATCTTTAGGGACGAATGACTATCTTTTGGTTTTAATGTTTAAATTAGCACCAACAGCTATTATTGGTGGAGGAAGACCTCGGGTTCCCCCTTGAGCAGTGTTGTTCAGGAACGGACGGGAACCTGTGTAGAATACCTGGGATAATTATATTTTAATCATATTTTATTGCAAATCAAAAGTAAATATGTCATACACATAAAGATACAATACATAGCATGAAAGTACAAATGGTTTGGGCCACACGTTTGAGCAACATTAGACAACGGCCCGCACAATAATTATAATTGCATTTTGTCAAATTACATGTATATTCCGTATGCTATATTTAAGAACCGTGCATATGGTGTTTAGACCTGTATCTCCAAGAACCGTGCATATGGTGCTTAGACCGATATCATCAAGAACCGGGTATACGGTGCCTTAGACCGATATCATCAAGAATAGTACATTATTGTGTTTAGACCTATCTCACCAAGAACCGGACATACGGTGTTTTAGACCTATCTCATCAAGAACCGGACATACGGTGTTTAGACCTATCTCATCAAGAACCGGACATACGGTGTTTAGATCTATCTCACCAAGAACCGGACATATGCTGTTTTAGATCTATCTCACCAAGAACCGAACATACATTGTTTAGACCTATATCACCAAGAACCGGACATACGGTGCTTAGATCTATCTCATCAAGAACCGGACATACGGTGTTTTAGACATATCTCACCAAGAACCGAACATACGGTGTTTTAGACATATCTCACAAAGAACCGGTCATACGGTGTTTTAGACATATCTCACCAAGAACCGGTCATACGGTGTTTTAGACATATCTCACCAAGAACCGGACATACGGTGCTTAGATCTATCTCATCAAGAACCGGTCATACGGTGTTTTAGACATATCTCACCAAGAACCGGACATACAGTGTTTAGATCTATCTCATCAAGAACCGGTCATACGGTGTTTTAGACATATCTCACCAAGAACCGGACATACGGTGTTTTAGACATATCTCACCAAGAACCGGACATACGGTGTTTTAGACATATCTCACCAAGAACCGAACATACGGTGTTTTAGACATATCTCACCAAGAACCGGACATACGGTGTTTTAGACATATCTCACCAAGAACCGAACATACGGTGTTTTAGACATATCTCACCAAGAACCGGACATACGGTGTTTTAGACATATCTCACAAAGAACCGAACATACGGTGTTTTAGACATATCTCACCAAGAACCGGACATACGGTGTTTTAGATCTATCTCACCAAGAACCGAACATACATTGTTTTGACCTATATCACCAAGAACCGGACATACGGTGTTTAGACCTATCTCACCAAGAACCGGACATACATTGTTTAGATCTATCTCACCAAGAACCGGACATACGGTGCCTTAGACCGATATCATCAAGAACCGGACATACGGTGTTTTAGACATATCTCACCAAGAACCGAACATACGGTGTTTTAGACATATCTCACAAAGAACCGGTCATACGGTGTTTTAGACATATCTCACCAAGAACCGGTCATACGGTGTTTTAGACATATCTCACCAAGAACCGGACATACGGTGCTTAGATCTATCTCATCAAGAACCGGTCATACGGTGTTTTAGACATATCTCACCAAGAACCGGACATACAGTGTTTAGATCTATCTCATCAAGAACCGGTCATACGGTGTTTTAGACATATCTCACCAAGAACCGGACATACGGTGTTTTAGACATATCTCACCAAGAACCGGACATACGGTGTTTTAGACATATCTCACCAAGAACCGAACATACGGTGTTTTAGACATATCTCACCAAGAACCGGACATACGGTGTTTTAGACATATCTCACCAAGAACCGAACATACGGTGTTTTAGACATATCTCACCAAGAACCGAACATACGGTGTTTTAGACATATCTCACCAAGAACCGGACATACGGTGTTTTAGACATATCTCACAAAGAACCGAACATACGGTGTTTTAGACATATCTCACCAAGAACCGGACATACATTGTTTTGACCTATATCACCAAGAACCGGACATACGGTGTTTAGACCTATCTCACCAAGAACCGGACATACATTGTTTAGATCTATCTCACCAAGAACCGGACATACGGTGCCTTAGACCGATATCATCAAGAACCGGACATACGGTGTTTAGATCTATCTCACCAAAAACCGGACATACGGTGTTTTAGATCTATCTCACCAAGAACCGGACATACATTGTTTAGATCTATCTCACCAAGAACCGGACATACAGTGTTTAGATCTATCTCACCAAGAACCGGACATACGGTGGTTTAGATCTATCTCACCAAGAACCGGACACACGGTGTTTAGATCTATCTCATAAAGAACCGGACATACTGTGTTTAGACCTATATCATCAAGATCCGGACATACGGTGTTTTAGACCTATTTCATCAAGAACCGGACACACAGTGTTTAGACCTATCTCATCAAGAACCGGACATACGGTGTTTAGGTCTAACTCATCAAGAACCGGACATACAGTGTTTAAACCAATCTCATCAAGAACCGAACATACGGTGTTTAGATCTATCTCATCAAGAACCGGACATACGGTGTTTAGGTCTAACTCATCAAGAACCGGACATACGGTGTTTAGGTCTAACTCATCAAGAACCGGACATACAGTGTTTAGATCTATCTCATCAAGAACCGGACATACAGTGCTTAGATCTATCTCATCAAGAACCGGACATACAGTGTTTAAACCTATCTCATCAAGAACCGAACATACGGTGTTTAGATCTATCTCATCAAGAACCGGACATACAGTGTTTAAACCTATCTCATCAAGAACCGAACATACGGTGTTTAGATCTATCTCATCAAGAACCGGACATACAGTGTTTAGATCTATCTCATCAAGAACCGGACATACAGTGCTTAGATCTATCTCATCAAGAACCGGACATACAGTGCTTAGAGCTATCTCATCAAGAACCGGACATACGGTGTTTAGATCTATCTCATCAAGAACCGGACATACGGTGTTTAGACCTATCTCAGCAAGAACCGGACATACGCTGTTTTAGATCTATCTCATCAAGAACCGGACATATAGTGCCCTATACCTATCTCATCTTATGGTGTTTGACACTGTCATGAACCGGTCAACTAAGACAACATATTTAGGATAAAGTACTAAAACACTTGATTTAAATTAGCATCTGAAAATATGTGTCTACAGCGTCAGGTTGTAAAACAACAAATAAATTGCCTATTAAAATACATAAGAAAAAGTAAAAACATACAGTCTGTTCATTTATATTTCCAATCTTTTATTTCTTCTGATACCACATCCACTGTAAAGAGGTATTCAAATCAAAATGGAAAACAGCAAATATATCCCAAAATACTGTGTTTACACACTGTATTCATCCGCCAAATAATACAGCATACCAACCTTCAGTTTGCAATATGGCCTGAATTCTTATACAACATCTTTTCTGCACATCAACTAGTCTGAAGTCTTCTCATGTCATATATTTTCTCCAAACAAACACAAAAACTATACACTGTCTGTCATGAAAATGCATTTTCACCAAAAAGAAAAATGAAATATATTAGATATTGGGACTACATTCGATACACATACATACTACACACTTCTGCCTATTACGTGTATACAATATACATGCCATGACCAGCGGTATGTTAAGAAACGACTATGTAGACTAAGTCGGATATCTGGCGGGGTGGAGGGCGCTATAACTGGGGTTTCTTTTATCTTCTCTTTTTACCTTCTGTTTCATTTTCAGCACCATCTTTACATTTAATCATTGATGGATTTCTGAACATCTATTTCTATTTCTCATTTCCGTTATATATAATATATCTAAATATTAAAAACAAAATGTATTATTTATATTTTCCCGTCAATTTCAGCATAGATAAAGTTGAATTGACAGTGCTGAGATGATACTGCAGCGCCTGTTTGATAAAGTTGAATTGACAGTGTTGAGATGTTAATGCAGCGCTTGTTTGACAAAGTTGAATTGACAGTGCTGAGATGATACGGCAGCGCTTGTTTGATAAAGTTTAATTGACAGTGCTGAGATGATAATGCAGCGCTTGTTTGATAAAGTTTAATTGACAGTGCTGAGATGATAATACAGCGCTTGTTTGATAAAGTTTAATTGGCAGTGCTGAGATGATAATGCAGCGCTTGTTTGATAAAGTTTAATTGACAGTGCTGAGATGATAATACAGCGCTTGCTTGATAAAGTTGAATTGACAGTGCTGAGATGATACGGCAGCGCTTGTTTGATAAAGTTGAATTGACAGTGCTGAGATGATAATGCAGCGCTTGTTTGATAAAGTTGAATTGACAGTGCTGAGATGATACGGCAGCGCTTGTTTGATAAAGTTTAATTGATAGTGCTGAGATGATAATGCAGCGCTTGTTTGATAAAGTTTAATTATTGGGAAGGGCCATATTCTAATGTTGGTCATAACCCATTTTGCTATGTTACACAAATGTATATATGTTTCTTATAATTTGGATTCATGAATGTATGTAAGCTTGTATTTCTAATTAATGTATTACATATACAATACAATATGGCTAAATCAAAACTAGAAATTAACTGATTAGCACAATCAGTACGATTGTCCAAATAACGTAATTGTTCGGTAAGCATTAATAACGACTATTAACTTTGGTATTTAGATACTAATGTAAAACTATGTCGTAAATATGACAATTATACGAAATTGGTATGACATTTCCATCTCCAATTACTCGGTTCATGTTAGATGTATCCCATTGTGAAACGCACCGAATAAGCGACTGACTTATGTCAATTTATAGGATTCTGGACTTATACCACGCACGAGGAGTTGGCTGTTTGGGAAGTTAATCAACATATACATTATGGTCGCCTTGGACTTTATTGTGCTGGCTGGAGTAATTTGCAGTCTGTTATTATCGGTTATGCTGATCATAGGACAAATCGTCAAAATTGCGTCTGCAAAGTATCAAAATCCACAATATTGGGCCAGACCATGGATTCTGGTGTCATATCTCCTCGGATACACTGTCGTATTGGCTTCGTATTACATAATGATGGCTACCAATGATGGCATGGGGTACACGTGTCTGCTGCAAAAGCTGACTACAATTTGTTCTTTTGCATTGCAATTTTCGATGGTTTTGTTCGGCAGTCACCTCTTGCTAACCGTTTACAACCCATACATTCTATCGGGAGTAAGACAATTTACTGTTTGGATTTCACTTTTGGGACTTAGCTGGATTATAGGAACAATTTTTGTGCTGTTGATCACGGAAACAGATGATAATAGTTCTACACCGAATCAATCCGAATCTACCGAACAAGCGACTGAAATGACAACTTCCGGTTTTGGATCAATCGATGTACCCAATTACAGCGATGACCTCTTCAATACAAGTAGTTGGAATATGTCTTGGGATGTCTTGACTCAAATATCCAATATGAGCTACACAACATATACTGACATGCAGTACGGATATTGCTACGTCGACGATTTGTATTATAACATAGTTGTATACCGGATAACAGATTTAGTCCTAATCTGCTGCGCTGGATTAATAATACCTGGAATTTACAAACGTCTACACCGTACGATCGTGAGGTTCTTCAAGAGAGTACATTCTCCATATTCCGAGTCTCAGACTCTTGTCACGAAATGGATACACCAGCAGAGAATGCTATCAGTGGCGTTCATTCAAGTGGAGTTGATATATGCCATTTGTCGTACACTATGTTTCTATCAACCAAACTACGATTACTGCCCTTATATTGGAACAGTTGTAGACCATTGTTATCTGGTGTTTTTTTGCATGTGGTGTTTTCTACTAAAAGACGTCAGAAACAGCGTCAGGATTACCGTATCTTGGTGCAAGGGACGTTATTATGGTACTACAGATGGAGGCGACATAACAACTGACATAGTTACAATGACCTCACGTTAGTTAGATCATACAATTAGACTTGGCACTTGGCAAAACGTTTGAACAAAACATATGTTTCATTTTGTTTGTTTTGGGGGATTCAAAATGTCGCACCAACAGCTTATGTATGAGTAGTACTTCCGGCACGGTCTGAGTGGTACTTCCGGCACGGTCTGAGTAGTACTTCCGGCACGGTCTGAGTAGTACTTCCGGCACGGTCTGAGTAGTATTTCCGGCACGGTCTGAGTAGTACTTCCGGCACAGTCTGATTAGTACTTCCGGCACAGTCAGTGGCAGGGTAGAACCATTATGTGACCCCCCAGGTTTTAATTAGTACATGTATACATAATTTGTATTGTATCAGTATTTTACGAGCTATGTTTGTATTTTGCATTCTGCGTTCTTCTGTTAAACGCTGTTGTTTATTCTATACTGAATCACTAAGCAACAATACTGATACTATACTGAATCGGGACACTCGCATACGATGTACGGGCTACTCACATACAATGTACGGGATACTCACATACAATGTACGGGACACTCGTATACAATGTACGGGACACTCGTATACAATGTACGGGATACTCACATACGATGTACGGGATACTCACATACGATGTATGGGATACTCGCATACGATGTACGGGATACTCACATACAATGTACTGGACACTCACATACGATGTACGGGCTACTCACATACTGTGTACGGGACACTCACATACGATGTACAGGACACTCACATACGATGTACGGGACACTCACATACGATGTACGGGACACTAACATACCATGTACGGGACACTCACATACGATGTACGGGACACTCACATACTGTGTACGGGACACTCACATACGATGTACAGGACACTCACATACGATGTACGGGACACTCACATACGATGTACGGGACACTCACATACAATGCACGGGATACTCGCATACGATGCACGGGACACTCACATACAATGTACGGGACAATAACATACCATGTACTGGACACTCGCATATACAGTGTTCGGGATACTCACATACAATGTACGGGATACTCACATACAGTGCACGGGATAAGGGACACTCACATACGATGTACTGGACACTCACATACTGTGTACGGGACACTCACATACAATGTACGGGATACTCACATACAATCCACGGAATACTCACATACTGTGTACGGGACACTCACATACAATGTACGGGATACTCACATACAGTGTACGGGATACTCACATAGAGTGTACGGGACACTCACATACGATGTACGGGACACTCACATACAATATACGGGATACTCACATACAATCCACGGAATACTCACATACAATGTACAGGTCACTCACATACAAAGTACGGGATACTCACATACGATGTACGGGATACTCGCATACGATGTACGGAACACTCATATACAGTTTACGGGATACTCGCATACGATGTACGGGACACTCACATACAGTGTACGGGACACTCACATAGAGTGTACGGGACACTCACATACGATGTACGGGACATTCACATACACTATACGGGATACTCACATACAATCCACGGAATACTCACATACAATGTACAGGTCACTCACATACAAAGTACGGGATACTCGCATACGATGTACGGGATACTCGCATACGATGTACGGAACACTCATATACAGTTTACGGGATACTCGCATACGATGTACGGGACACTCACATACAGTGTACGGGACACTCACATACAGTGTACGGGATACTTGCATACAGTGTACGGGACACTCATAGAAAGTGTACGGGATACTTGCATACGATGTACCGGACACTCACATAACGTGTTACGGGACACTCACATACAGTGTACGGGATACTTGCATACGATGTACCGGACACTCACATAACGTGTTACGGGACACTCACAGACAGTGTACGGGATACTCGCATACAGTGTACGTGATACTTGCATACGATGTACGGGACACTCACAGACAGTGTACGGGATACTCACATACACTGTACGGGACACTCACATACAGTGTACGGGATACTTGCATACGATGTACGGGACACTCACATACGATGAACGGGACATTCACAAAAAGTGTACGGGATACTCACATACAATGTACGGGACACTCACATACAATGTACGGGATACTTGCATACGATGTACGGGACACTCACAGACAGTGTACGGGACACTCACATACGATGTACGGGACACTCACAGACAGTGTACGGGACACTCACATACGATGTACGGGACACTCACAGACAGTGTACGGGACACTCACAGACAGTGTACGGGACACTCACATACGATGTACTGGACACTCACATACGATGTACAGGATACTCGCATACGATGTACGGGACACTCACAGACAGTGTACGGGACACTCACAGACAGTGTACGGGACACTCACAGACAGTGTACGGGACACTCACATACGATGTACGGGACACTCACATACGATGTACGGGACACTCACAGACAGTGTACGGGACACTCACAGACAGTGTACGGGACACTCACATACGATGTACGGGACACTCACATACGATGTACAGGATACTCGCATACGATGTACGGGACACTCACAGACAGTGTACGGGACACTCACATACAGTGTACGGGACACTCACAGACAGTGTACGGGACACTCACATACGATGTACGGGACACTCACATACGATGTACGGGACACTCACAGACAGTGTACGGGACACTCACAGACAGTGTACGGCACACTCACAGACAGTGTACGGGACACTCATATACGATGTACGGGACACTAACATACGATGTACGGGACACTCACATACGATGTACAGGACACTCACATACGATGTACGGGACACTCACATACGATGTACGGGACACTCACATACAATGCACGGGATACTCGCATACGATGCACGGGACACTCACATACAATGTACGGGACAATAACATACCATGTACTGGACACTCGCATATACAGTGTTCGGGATACTCACATACAATGTACGGGATACTCACATACAGTGCACGGGATAAGGGACACTCACATACGATGTACTGGACACTCACATACTGTGTACGGGACACTCACATACAATGTACGGGATACTCACATACAATCCACGGAATACTCACATACTGTGTACGGGACACTCACATACAATGTACGGGATACTCACATACAGTGTACGGGATACTCACATAGAGTGTACGGGACACTCACATACGATGTACGGGACACTCACATACAATATACGGGATACTCACATACAATCCACGGAATACTCACATACAATGTACAGGTCACTCACATACAAAGTACGGGATACTCACATACGATGTACGGGATACTCGCATACGATGTACGGAACACTCATATACAGTGTACGGGACACTCACATACAGTGTACGGGACACTCACATAGAGTGTACGGGACACTCACATACGATGTACGGGACATTCACATACACTATACGGGATACTCACATACAATCCACGGAATACTCACATACAAGTACAGGTCACTCACATACAAAGTACGGGATACTCGCATACGATGTACGGGATACTCGCATACGATGTACGGAACACTCATATACAGTTTACGGGATACTCGCATACGATGTACGGGACACTCACATACAGTGTACGGGACACTCACATACAGTGTACGGGATACTTGCATACAGTGTACGGGACACTCATAGAAAGTGTACGGGATACTTGCATACGATGTACCGGACACTCACATAACGTGTTACGGGACACTCACATACAGTGTACGGGATACTTGCATACGATGTACCGGACACTCACATAACGTGTTACGGGACACTCACAGACAGTGTACGGGATACTCGCATACAGTGTACGTGATACTTGCATACGATGTACGGGACACTCACAGACAGTGTACGGGATACTCACATACACTGTACGGGACACTCACATACAGTGTACGGGATACTTGCATACGATGTACGGGACACTCACATACGATGAACGGGACATTCACAAAAAGTGTACGGGATACTCACATACAATGTACGGGACACTCACATACAATGTACGGGATACTTGCATACGATGTACGGGACACTCACAGACAGTGTACGGGACACTCACATACGATGTACGGGACACTCACAGACAGTGTACGGGACACTCACATACGATGTACGGGACACTCACAGACAGTGTACGGGACACTCACAGACAGTGTACGGGACACTCACATACGATGTACTGGACACTCACATACGATGTACAGGATACTCGCATACGATGTACGGGACACTCACAGACAGTGTACGGGACACTCACAGACAGTGTACGGGACACTCACAGACAGTGTACGGGACACTCACATACGATGTACGGGACACTCACATACGATGTACGGGACACTCACAGACAGTGTACGGGACACTCACAGACAGTGTACGGGACACTCACATACGATGTACGGGACACTCACATACGATGTACAGGATACTCGCATACGATGTACGGGACACTCACAGACAGTGTACGGGACACTCACATACAGTGTACGGGACACTCACAGACAGTGTACGGGACACTCACATACGATGTACGGGACACTCACATACGATGTACGGGACACTCACATACAGTGTACGGGACACTCACAGACAGTGTACGGCACACTCACAGACAGTGTACGGGACACTCATATACGATATACGGGACACTAACATACGATGTACGGGACACTCACATACGATGTACGGGACACTCACATACAGTGTACGGGACACTCACATACGATGTACGGGACACTCACAGACAGTGTACGGGACACTCACATACGATGTACGGGACACTTACATACGATATACGGGACACTCACATATGATGTACGGGACACTCACAGACAGTGTACGGGACACTCACATACGATGTACGGGACATTCACAGACAGTGTACGGGACACTCACATACGATGTACGGGACACTCACAAACAGTGTACGGGACACTCACATACGATGTACGGGACACTCACAGACAGTGTAATTTCATTGTTTGAACTGGAATGTGAGTTCCAAATCTATTTTAACAACCAGTTTTCCTCACAACTATTGACCTGTCAATATATGAAAATACTATGCTGGCAATATGACTACTAAATGATACACATGCCTATATGAGTAGGCCTACATGTAATTTGTAGTAATTCCTCGTAGCGGATGAATTATCATATTTAGAGCTGCTTTATCCCAAATGTCATCAGCTTCCATTGAATGGTTAAATGTTAATAATGTGTCTTACATATAATGTATTATGCCTACCATAATTACAAGGTATTTGATATAACGGAATGACTACATATAACATAAGAACATTTACATATTTGCTATAGCTCTGGACCTTTATTCATTCCATGTACGTGTGATATTTGGAACATGCTATGTAAGATAGTGATTCTCGACACAGATATAATATCAACATACAGGAACCTATCTCGACATACTATTATATGACTTGTTTGCGGAACTCCCACTGTGAAGAATTTGGACGTAGACATAAAAGTATTGATCGTATCTAGCACAGCAAGCACTACAGCATGGCCGCTACAGCATCATTCTGGACAGAGAGAATGAGCGGATACATCTGCAGCCTGCTATTGTCGGCTATTCTTGTCATAGGACAAATCGTTAAAGATTCGTCAACTAGATATGAAATTCCAAAATACTGGGCCAGAATATGGCTTGTGATATCATGTCTGCTCGTGCATTCTGCAAGCAAAGGTTTGTATGCGATTATTATGCACAATGAAGAGGAAATGGGAAATACGTGTTCACTGTTAAGACTAGCGTCAGTATTCTCCATTACATCAAATGTGTCAATAGTTGTTCTTTGTTGCCACATATGGCTATCTGTGTATGATCCTTACATTCTATCAGGTAGAATGCAACACATTGTTTGGATTTCACTTCTAGGAGTTATCTGGATAATTGGAACGACAGTTGTCATTTTGCTAATGGAACCTTTTATAATAAATATACACGAAAAACTCGAATCTGACGAAATAGAAGAATTGAAAGAAACGACTACTTCTGCTTTTAAAAGATTAGATAAAACCACATCTTATCTCGAGGCATTGGAAAGCATCGATATCGAATGGACATTTAACGTGACGATGGCTTCAATTACAAATTGGACTTCGCCCAACTATAAAGGCAATGTGAGGTGCATTCTCAAAATGAATCCACTGTATGGCCAGTCGATTCGTCTGGTTCCAGACGTCCTTCTTTTCGTTTGCGCAGTCTTGTCTTTACCTGGTCTTCACACACGTCTGAATCGTAAAATCACCAGGATTTTCAAGAGATTTCATTCGCCACTTTCCGAGTCTCAAGTTCATGTAGAGAAGTGGATAAACCAACAGATAATCTTGTCAGTAGCGTTCATACAATTGCATTTGATATATGAATGTATTCACATTCCGTGTTGGTTTGGTTACTACCCATACTGCGATTATTTGTATACAGTATTAGATGGATATTTTCTGTTAGTGTTTTGTATGTCGTGTTTTCTGTTAAAAGATGTCAGAACCAGCTTCATGAATATCTTCTACTGGTGCAAGAGGTATTGCCGTCATGGTGCAGCTGATGGTTCAGCACCAGACTAAGTGGCAGTTGATTTTTCAGCACAGGACCAAGTGGCAGTTGATTTGTATTAAATAGAATATTGTTACTGTAGCATTTGGTGGACATTTGGTGGACAGAGTAGCGATGCGTGATGTTATTGTTTTTCCGATTTTCTCGCACATTATAGTAAATCAGAATGATGCAAGGTGCATAATAATTTGTTAAAAACTTGTAAAATAATGTTCTCTGTACAGATATGTGCTAAAGTGAATTTCATTCTTTCAATTTGGGTCATGATACAGGGTGTATGTAGTATACGGTACATTACAATACATGTATGCCACCGCTGCATAAGTGGATGCAAGATTAGTGCCTGGCCACGCTTTTTTATACAAAAATCGCCTTTGTGCATAATTGCATTAATCTATATCAATAAAATATGCTAACAATGTGAAACATATAGTAGGTTATTTCCGTAATGCTAAATTATTTCTATAATGCTACGGTTTTCCCGTAATACTAGATCATTTCTGTAATGCTAGGGTTTTCCCGTAATACTAGGTCATTTCATTAATGCTAGGGTTTTCCCGTAATACTAGGTCATTTCTGTAATGCTAGGGTTTTCCCATAATACTAGGTCATTTATGTAATGCTAGGGGTTTCCCGTAATACTAGATCATTTCTGTAATGCTAGGGTTTTCCCGTAATACTAGGTCATTTCTTTAATGCTAGGGTTTTCCCGTAATACTAGGTCATTTCTGTAATGCTAGGGTTTTCCCATAATACTAGGTCATTTATGTAATGCTAGGGGTTTCCCGTAATACTAGGTCATTTCTGTAATGCTAGGGTTTTCCCGTAATACTATGTCATTTCTGTAATGCTAGGGTTTTCCCGTAATACTAGGTCATTTCTGTAATGCTAGGGTTTTCCCGTAATACTATGTCATTTCTGTAATGCTAGGGTTTTCCCGTAATACTAGGTCATTTCTGTAATGCTAGGGGTTTCCCGTAATACTATGTAATTTCTGTAATGCTAGGGTTTTCCCGTAATACTAGGTCAGTTCTGTATTGCTAGGGTTTTCCCGTAATACTAGGTCATTTCTGTAATGATAGGGGTTTCCCGTAATACTAGGTCAGTTCTGTAATGCTAGGGTTTTCCCGTAATACTAGGTCATTTCTGTAATGATAGGGGTTTCCCGTAATACTAGGTCAGTTCTGTAATGCTAGGGTTTTCCCGTAATACTAGGTCAGTTCTGTAATGATAGGGGTTTCCCGTAATACTAGGTCAGTTCTGTAATGCTAGGGTTTTCCCGTAATACTAGGTCATTTCTGTAATGCTAGGGTTTTCCCGTAATACTAGGTCATTTCTGTAATGCTAGTGTGTTCCCGTAATACTAGGTCATAGCTGAAATGCTAGGATTTTCCCGTAATACTAGGTCATTTCTGTAATGTTAGGGGTTTCCCATAATACTAGGTCATTTCTGTAATGCTAGGGGTTTCCCGTAATACTAGGTCATAGCTGTAATGCTAGGGTTTTCCCGTAATACTAGGTCAGTTCTGTAATGCTAGGATTTTCCCGTAATACTAGGTCATTTCTGTAATGATAGGGGTTTCCCGTAATACTAGGTCAGTTCTGTAATGCTAGGGTTTTCCCGTAATACTAGGTCATTTCTGTAATGATAGGGGTTTCCCGTAATACTAGGTCAGTTCTGTAATGCTAGGGTTTTCCCGTAATACTAGGTCATTTCTGTAATGCTAGGGTTTTCCCGTAATACTAGGTCATTTCTGTAATGCTAGTGTGTTCCCGTAATACTATGTCATAGCTGTAATGCTAGGATTGTCCCGTAATACTAGGTCATTTCTGTAATGTTAGGGGTTTCCCATAATACTAGGTCATTTCTGTAATGCTAGGGGTTTCCCGTAATACTAGGTCATAGCTGTAATGCTAGGGTTTTCCCGTAATACTAGGTCATTTCTGTAATGCTAGGGTTTTCCCATAATACTAGGTCATTTCTGTAATGCTAGGGTTTTCCCGTAATACTAGGTCATTTCTGTAATGCTAGGGTTTTCCCATAATACTAGGTCATTTCTATAATGCTAGGGTTTTCCCGTAATATTTGGTCATAGCTGTAATTAATGCTTTAATTTATTTCCGTAATTCTACGGCATTTTCTGCTGTTATTTCCGTAATATTTGGTAATTTCCGTAATGCTTTGTCAGCTCAGCAGCGTATAATGTGAAACAATTTACATTGTTTCAAATATATATACACATATATATATATATATATATTGGTTGCATACTGTTTATATGATATTGAATATATTTAATCAGTTTTATGTAAAGATATAAAATAATATTATACACGTACCATCTGCATGGTTTAGAATACAAAATGGTCGGTGTTGGTAATAAATTCATTCCCAGCACTCAGGTGGCTAACATTATGCATTTATCTCTAAAACTATAGGAAATCTGGAGTTTTCAGGATATACGCCTTGTAGTTATTGGTCTTTCAGAAAAGCTGATCGGTGGTTTGCATAGGGGTTGTTGTGCAGATCTGCTTCCTGGTCACGGTCTATATTCACACGAACATTAATGTGGCTGTTTTAAAGCATTTAGGAAATACTTGCTATAATCCTATCAGAATGAGATTGGCATGCAGCATGCTAAATAAATATATCATTTCCTGAGTTGGTGTCGTTGTACTAATTGTTTACATTTATCTTTGTTGTGTCCGGTTTCCTCAAACATAATGTATAAATGGAACCAATTGTGTAAATTCCCAGCCCTGACCATAAACTCTGCATCTAAGACATAGATAAGTAGGCGGTCAAATCGTACCCTAGTCAACTCGGCCTCGTCATACGCCCCACCCCCGCTCCACTGTACGCGACGATTTGTTTTAATGTTCACCATGTGTTCAAGTACTTTACTACAGTAAAAACCTGTTGTACCGAAGATAGGGGGAAATGAAATAAATAAAGGAATTGTTCCGTGTAAGTGTTGCTATGTTGAGCATGTCTGTAAATAATGAGGTATTGCTGCAGCATAAAACACGTGTCACTAGTTTAGCGTGTATACATGTGTTATCATTGCGTCTGCTGCTAGATTGGACCGTCCTGGACATAGCCGCAACTAAAGTATGCATGTGCTATCATTGCGTCTGCTAGATTGGACCGTCCTGGACATAGCTGCAACTAAAGTATGCATGTGCTATCATTGCGTCTGCTAGATTGGACCGTCCTGGACATAGCTGCAACTAAAGTATGCATGTGCTATCATTGCGTCTGCTAGATTGGACCGTCCTGGACATAGCCGCAACTAAAGTATGCATGTGCTATCATTGCGTCTGCTAGATTGGACCGTCCTGGACATAGCCGCAACTAAAGTATGCATGTGCTATCATTGCGTCTGCTAGATTGGACCGTCCTGGACATAGCCGCAACTAAAGTATGCATGTGCTATCATTGCGTCTGCTAGATTGGACCGTCCTGGACATAGCCGCAACTAAAGTATGCATGTGCTATCATTGCGTCTGCTAGATTGGACCGTCCTGGACATAGCCGCAACTAAAGTATGCATGTGCTATCATTGCGTCTGCTAGATTGGACCGTCCTGGACATAGCCGCAACTAAAGTATGCATGTGCTATCATTGCGTCTGCTAGATTGGACCGTCCTGGACATAGCCGCAACTAAAGTATGCATGTGCTATCATTGCGTCTGCTAGATTGGACCGTCCTGGACATAGCCGCAACTAAAGTATGCATTTGCTTATAGCATTGCTATCAATGGACAGAGAGCGTTCATTCGTTTGTGGTAAAATACAATGAATGATAATTGGAATGAGCAAGTTGCATGCGCTGTCCCTGGCCTTTTGAGAATGGTCACGCCAAATAGGAGCACTGAACGTACAACTTAGCTAAGGGGTTCTGGGGCATGCTACCCCCCCCCCCGAGATTTGTTTGGATTCTGTACGCGATTTCCTTGCATCTGAAGACAAGTTAGTGTGTATATAAACAGTTTATTAATACCTACTTTTGTTTATTATTTACCATATTTTTCTTCAATATAGGTGTTTTGGGCTTCCTGGGTGTACACTTGACACGTTGAGCTTCGTCTATGAAATGAATGTGGGGGCTATTTTATTTATCTGTTTATAACAATGTATTGGCCGTGTCAATTACTGCCAGTAAGTAATGCCCATACAGTGTACAATGTATTAGAGTATATATTTCCCGTTATAGCTTACCAGGCTCCTTTTCCTTTTTTTAAACTTTATTTATTTTACAACGATTGCGAAGCAAGTTTTTAACAACTTATATTAATCACTCTCGTTGGCGCGGATGAAAGCGTAAATGTGGTCATTCGTGTGGGAGGAAAACGGAGTAACCTGTCCGATCTGGCGACCACCGTACCATCTCACATACATCCCGGTCCGAGGATCGAACCCGGGTTGCATTTGTGAGAAGCGAGCGCGCTAACAACGGCGCTAATCGGACAACACACACATACATGTGCACCAGATACTATTTGTAGTATCATATACATTTTTGCTATACCTCACCAGACTACCCCATGCGAAAGTTGCTCAATATCTCACCTCTGAATAGCCTCATTCGGGACACAATCAAGCTACTCGGACGTTACCGATTAATTTCAATGTGATTGTATTTGTTATGCCACCATCTTGTTTTCTTGTAGTCTCCAAAGAATATTTTGTCAGGATTTTAAAACAACATAAAGCCAGAACAGCCGATTGTTCTGTATAACAAAATAAATATTTCATCTTGGTGAGTGTGGCAGTGGCAGTGGATATTGTCAACCCTCGGAAAAATAATGTCGGCCTTGGTTTCACCTCGTTCGACATTAATTTCCTCGGGTTGACAATATCCACTGTCACACTCACCGAGATGAAATATTTATACAATATCAACTTATAAGAGTAATGTACAACATGCAACCAAACACTAATATGGAACATGTATCAAATCTAATATGTTATATAATAGTGTTCACTCTCCTTCGTTTGTAAATATATGCGAAACGTTTTAGCTGTACAGCCTTGGGAGATGTGACCGTCTTGCCCAAATCTACAATGACAAAGTACATTCCAGTCGTGGATGTTTGTCCTTAAACGGGAAGAAGTCATGGATGTCTGTCCTTAAACAGGAAGAAGTCGTGGATGTCTGTCCTTAAACGGGAAGAAGTCGTGGATGTCTGTCCATAAACGGGAAGAAGTCGTGGATGTCTCCTTAAACGGGAAGAAGTCGTGGATTTCTGTCCTTAAACGGGAAGAAGTCGTGGATGTATGTCCTTAAACGGGAAGAAGTCATGGATGTCTGACCTTAAACGGGAAGAAGTCGTGGATGTATGACCTTAAACGGGAAGAAGTCGTGGATGTATGTCCTTAAACGGGAAGAAGTCGTGGATGTATGACCTTAAACGGGAAGAAGTCGTGGATGTCTGTCCTTAAACGGGAGGAAGTCGTGGATGTCTGTCCTTAAACGGGAATATGTCGTGGATGTCTGTTCTTAAACTGGAAGAAGTCGTGGATGTATGTCCTTAAACGGGAAGAAGTCGTGGATGTCTGACCTTAAACGGGAGGAAGTCGTGGATGTCTGTCCTTAAACGGGAATATGTCGTGGATGTCTGTTCTTAAACTGGAAGAAGTCGTGGATGTATGTCCTTAAACGGGAAGAAGTCGTGGATGTCTGACCTTAAACGGGAAGAAGTCGTGGATGTCTGTCCTTAAACGGGAAGAAGTCGTGGATGTATGTCCTTAAACGGGAAGAAGTCGTGGATGTCTGACCTTAAACGGGAATAAGTCGTGGATGCCTGTCCTTAAACGGGAAGAAGTCGTGGATGTATGTCCTTAAACGGGATGAAGTCGTGGATGCCTGTCCTTAAACGGGAAGAAGTCGTGGATGTATGTCCTTAAACGGGAAGAAGTCGTGGATGCCTGTCCTTAAACGGGAAGAAGTCATGGATGTATGTCCTTAAACGGGAAGAAGTCGTGGATGTATGTCCTTAAACGGGAAGAATCGTGGATTAACGGAAGAAGTCGTGGATGCCTGTCCTTAAACGGGAAGAAGTCATGGATGTATGTCCTTAAACGGGAAGAAGTCGTGGATGTATGTCCTTAAACGGGAAGAAGTCGTGGATGTATGTCCTTAAACGGGAAGAAGTCGTGGATGTCTGACCTTAAACGGGAAGAAGTCATGGATGTCTGTCCTTAAACGGGAAGAAGTCGTGGATGTCTGACCTTAAACGGGAAGAAGTCATGGATGTCTGTCTAAACGGGAAGAAATCGTGGATGTCTGACCTGGAAGAAGAAGAAGAAGAAGAAGAAGAAGAAGAAGAAGAAACTCATCTACATCTACAACAATACCTGAAACACGGATTGGTTTGTTTAGACATTCAATATTTGCATGACAGCTGCAGAACAATGAACATGAAAACAGGCTTGCATAACAGCTTCATATTGCTGTTGAGCAAGGTCCGGAAGACGAAAATCCGCACTTCATCAGTTTCAGTGCATCAATTGAGGCAGCAGGTGGCACATCCGTTGAGCAAGATCCGAAACTTCATCAGTTTAGGACAGGTGGCAAATCCGTAGGTAGAGCAGCTGGTACAGGAAACCGGATGTTGCTTCGAGATACCGTCCAAAGTGTATAGAGTAGATCAGCGTCCAATGCAGCCAATATCGTCGTTTGCAGGTGTGATCTGTGTGTATGTTCCATGAAAGCTTCATTTGTTTAGCTCTGATGTCGAGCTTAACTTGGGATTCACGATCTTTTTTGACAATGTTCACTATCTTAGTGAATTCATGCTTGATGAACCCTATAAGGCAGCAACAAAACTGGTACGATACGCCATTCCCATATGTATGCTGCCTGACTTGAAGTGTTTTCCAGATGACAGATCCTTCAGAATAGTTATTTTGCTATGCCTCACAAGAAAGTTACCATATTACAATCATAACGGACACGTGCATCCATACAAATCTGGATGATGTCGTGCAAGTCGTGATAGCGCAAAGGTAGCACGTTCGCTTCAGGTGCGAAATGTCCGGAGTTCGAGCCCCGCTGGAGCCGTGTCGAATGTGCCCTTAGGCAAGGCATTTAATTTCCGCCTGTCTCTTCTCTAACCCTCGTGGCGATGATTTCCATCAGGAATGAGCTCTCGAGAGTGATTAATATAAGTTGTAAGAACTTGTTTCGCAATCGAGCTAAAATAAATTTGTAATAAATATAATGATGTTTGTGTTCTGTAACTTTGATGTCGATGGTTGTTCTACCATGACTTTTCTCAGCCATCACAACTACTCCAGTCAATATAGATATTAGGTTCAAACTAATTGCAAAAGTTGATATGTTCATACTGAATGAAAGCTCATATGCACATTAGGCACACAAAAAAGTTGCACTCTACAGATGGAGCCAAAAATGGGAAAACAATTGGGGTGAATTATTGCAAAATCTTAAAATTCAAAGACGGCAAACAAAGCCCACACTACCGATTACTCTTCAATCTTCAAGTGAAATGTAGTTTATTTTATTTTACTGTGAAAGACATCCAAGAAGCAAAACATTAACCAGTCCTAGATATACAAATTTAGTAACTGCTAAGTATAACGTGTTTTCGCGACAATTGTTGCAATTTGAATTGACCTTTCATTTGCTTTAAACTGTGGTAAGTTGAAACAGATACCAAATATTCATTTTAAACCATGTGAATTTCAGCATCACCTTATTTGTACACGAATATAATCGGTATTCACTATGAACATTGTGAATTAATAAAGATTCTGCTATTTTTTCAGAAAACTACGGAAACGTATATATGCCACATTTACATATTTTGTTTTCATTCCACAATCGTCGATAACTTGATTCGTACGCCAAATTATGGCACTATTCAGTATATTCTATTTAAACCTGTTATTTTCTTCTTCAATGATGTTACCCATCGCCTGACGGCAGAATACTATATATTGGAGGTGTGCATGAGACCATCTACCATTTGGAGCCATCATTAAGTCATATTTAAATGTTACTTGGGAATATGTAGAATTGTTTCTTGGTGACACTGTTTGTGCTTACATTGTCCATTTGCACAGTCACTACAAGTGAGACTTAAACTGACTTCGTTTATTGGCTGTCACAATAGTTTCAATAACGGTACACAATCTTGATCAGCAACTTCTACGACTTGCTGGTGACGGATTACGATGAGAATTATACCTATTTCTCAAACCTGATATAGGGGTGGTTTATGCAATAAGAATCACCGTCATTAACATTGTATGCACATACATACTAGTATAAACATGGCCTGAATATAAGTGTCATTGAGCAAGAAAATGTGTCCTCATTGCTTACTGCTATGTAATAGGCATTTCTAACCTATTCTGATGACGAGATGTACACCGGATTAAGGACGCACTCACCTGTGTACGGGTTATCTCAAAATATATATTTAATTAACGTTTAGGCAAAGCCAAAATAAACACTGGTTTCTTTCAAATAAAATATAAACCAATAAGCATGTGTCGCATTCTTTTTATTCAATCCTAATCCAATCCATAATTTTATAATAGTCGTGGTAAGGTGTTTCTCATAATGTCTGTGTACAATTTGTTGTTCTCGCGGATTAGGTAGTCGATTCGAGTGTCAATTTAATAAGCTAATAGCAATCATCACAATGGAGGTAATATAGATTAGTAGTATATTTATTCTTTATTTCAGTCTCATCGTTGTACAATACATAACATATACATAACAAATTATCGCGGCATAGTACAACACCATTCATTATAAAAGAATTATAAGAGACTAATGTAATCACAGATAATCAAACTATCACAGTCTATCGACATATTATTATATTTACATATTAAAACTGAGGAACAGTCGCTAATTGAAAATTAAATACTTACTAAAACCAGAAATTTTGAAATACTGAAATGGAAAAAAAGCACTAATGCGCAATTAAGAAATGTTTTAAAATATCAGTTATCAACCTCAATCAGATCGCGGTTGAACTAATTAGCAGCTGTTTCTCGGAATGGATAAGAGACACACAATCAATAAATCAAATGGATACATTATTTACATAAATAAAAGGATCGTCTTTGAAGAATATAAAAACAGGTTTTGGCAACAATTCTAATCAGAGGTATAGTAGTAAAAATAATTCTAAGCTGGTCGGATACAGGTTTGTTCCGAAAGTCATTTTCATATAATGAGGCTTTCATTAAGAGAACAGCTCTCAAATCATCATACAGTGAACATTCTAATAATACATGACTTTCGTCTTCTAATACATTACAGAAAGGACACTTACGTTCATCAAGTGGTAAATTCTCATACCTTCCGGTTTCTATACGTAATGGAGCAACTCCACATCTAAATTTACATAATGCTGATCTGTGACGTGTGGGTAAAATCATTTTACAATATACTTCTGTTTGAAATTTAAATGTACAGTAGGTTCTAAGCTTATTGCGACCACGTCCAGAAACACCGATCACACTGTTAATAGAGGTGGACCAGTCAGTAACATATTTCTCCATTACCGCATTTTCCACACTATCTACTAAATTGTTCTTATGTATAGGTATAGATAGATTACAGTAATCCATCAAAGTAATGTCTGCAAATTGTCTCTTGACATAATAAAACCAGTTTTTATAACTTGTAGATTTAGCATTCGCCCATAGTGCAACTCGCTTATTTAATCTGGAATTGTCGGTATTAGCTAAGCGTGCACAAAATCCAGATATGTGCTTCCATTATCGCACAACTGGCGGCTGCCAACCCATTTCCCCGGAGACAGCTGTATTGGGAGAATATTTCCCAACACCAAGAAAGAAACGCATGGCACGATTTTGGATTGCATTAATGCATGAAAACGCTTTATATCCCCAAACCGGGGCGCCATAAGCAATCACAGGCCAGACAACAGAGTCATACAATTTGGAGAAAACATTATATGGTACACCCCCAACTAACTTACATTTAGCAATGAGCAGTCCCAATGCACGACTTGCACTTTGAGCAACACATTTTGCAGTAACATTGAAGTCAAGGTATTCACTCAAAACAATTCCTAAATAAGTATATGTACCTATAGTTTCCAGAACATTAACACCACATTTAAAAATAACATCAGATCTTGGCATAGAAGCAGGACGAAAATGGACAACTTTACTTTTATCCCTGTTTATAAACATATTGTTTATAATGTACAAATTAAATAAAAGCGGCGATAGAATGCATCCCTGTCTTAAGCCACAATTAACATCAAACCAATCAGTCTTAAAAGAGTTTACCCTAATACATGACGACACAGATGAGTAGATAGACTTAACAGCTCGCCACATATTACCGGCAACTCCAATTTCATTTGAGTTTTTTCCACAATTTATCTCTGTTAATAAAATCGTACGCCTTACTAAAATCAATAAAGGCACAGAATGTGGCATTTTTAACTTGTTTTCTCGTATCAATAATAGAGGTCAAAGTGGATAAGTGATCTATGGTACTACGCTTCTTTCTGAAACCATTTTGCTCATCTGCGTTCTTATCGTTATGTTCAGCCCAACAACTTAGCCTGGCGTTTAAAATATTACAATAAATCTTGTACATGGCTGAGGCCAGTGCTATGCCCCTATAAGACAGGGGATCTCTTGAATCCGTCATTGAGGGTTTTGGTATCGGGTTTATAATACATTTGCCCCAGATATACTGGACAGTCCCATTGGAGAAGCATACATTAAACAGAGTATGCAAAAATAGCACGGACGTATCGTTCTGTAAAACTTCACTAGGGATACCGTCTATGCCACAGGCTTTTCCCTTCTTGTCACCATCAATTGCCTTCTTTACTTCAAAAATAGTAATGTTTGCATTACAAGACAGATCTGTATAATCAGTTACATCATTCAATACATTAGAGTTCTGTGATGAATATACATAATTATCATTTTTATATAACGAGCTAAAATCTTGTTTCCATTTATTTAATACCTGTGACAAATCTGTAGAGATAGAACCATCATTTACTGTAACTATATATATAAATTGTTCGCCATTATAAGACAATGTTTTTATTAACATATAGTGATATCACCATTTCGATTTCATGATATCACCTATCCGGCAAATAAATTGGCGATATTATTTAATCAAATTAGTAATAGCACGTATTCAATTTGGATACGTGATATAACCTACTCGTTAGCATGTATCAGTTTGAATAGGTGATATCACGTATTGTATTGACTATGTGATATTATCTACTCGATTAGGTGGTGCCACATATAATGAATGGTAATACCACCTAAGCTAAACATATACACAGCTCCCTATATGAGACAATGTGGCAATGTCAAGACATATTCTGTATGTAAAGTCAAAGCTGCTGCTATGAATGAATTTAAGGCAATGTGGTATACACAGATTAATAATATTGTCGGCCCTTCCGGCAGAGGCAGAAATCAATTACGAACTTATTGCTTATTCAAATCAGAATATAAAACAGAAGAATATTGCACAATTATACTTCCTTTACGCCATAGAGCAGCGTTTGCTAAATTTAGATGTGGTGTAGCACCATTGAGACAAGATACAGGTAAATATGAAAATTTGCCATTAGAAAATAGTATATGTCCCTTTTGTGACAATTGTATTGAAACTGAGGCCCATGTGATTTTGGAATGTATGCTGTATCAAGATTTAAGACACATCCTATTTAAGAAAGCAACACAGATGAACTTTTACTTTGCTGCTCTTTCTCCAAATGATAAGCTAATATTTATATTTTCCAACGCAGAAATTATGAGATTAAGTGCCAAAACCTGCTTTAATATTCAACAAAGACGTTATTTTTACCTTTGTACATAATGCTTCAATATTTTTATATAATCCAATGTATTTTTAATACCAGCTGAATAGTCTATGCTAACCAGTTCAATTCTGATCTGATCAGAGTTGATCAGAGTTGATATTTGCTTTTTCAAAACATTTTTTAATATGCGCAATAGTGCTCTCATACAATCATCAGCATTTTATGATATCATTTTGATTGTAAGCTTATTTTAGGTTAGATTAGCGTAGGTTATTCAGATTTATCATGTGTTGTTTACAAATACATGTATGTATTGTGATAATGTGGACTTTCGTATTATACATGATCACTAAGTAGAACCTTGAAGACAGTCAACAAATACCACACAACTTTTATACCGTTACAGAATGGTCGGATCTTCCTTGGCTAGACTTTGACAGACATAGTTTACACTCATTTTCGCTAAATCCAGGAGAGTCAATCACTGTCCTTAGCTCTATGACATTTATTTGGGTATATCATGCATATTTATTGTGTTTCTTACTCTAAAATATGGTTGAATCGCGTCAGATTTTCTTGGATGACTATTTCACCTGGGGAAATCAAATCACAGAAAGACAAATCTAACTACTTCCGGTCGCGTCTTAGAATGGTATTTCTTCAGTTCTGTAGGACTCCAAGAAAGTCATACGATAATCAACCATATTTTCATTAACCGAAAGGTATTTGCCAAACTTCTGCCGATTCAGATTTCATGCAAATGGTTTTTGATTATGTATATTCCATGCTTATGTTTGCAAAAGTTACGAACGCGCAATGTTTTCAAAGTCTATCCGTTCATTCCACATCGTCTAGACTTTTCGTTCCGCATTATTTATACAAAACTACTAACATTTACTAACCTTAACGTATATGTAATTATTCCTAGTAATCTATACTATTTGTTAACTCCAGCATTTATGTGAAGTGTTGTGTAAGTTTCACAATATTTGATTCTGAAAGTTGTTCGAGCTAAATTTGTCTTGCACGATGGCGTCTCGCAGGTAGAAGTTATAGACACGGTCAAATGCATCAACGCATCTGATTGGTTGTTACTTCCGTAACGTGAAATCCGATTTGGTAATGACGAATGTCTTGCAAGACATTTGTCTATATATATAAGCTCGCTGCAGATAATCGGCTCTCACGCCTGCGCATAAACAAGGTACATATACTGTAGCGTAACTGGTACGCGATTCTTATGTCGCGGTTTGAAATTGCGTGATGACAAAGTACCAGTATCTAATTAAGAAATACATGTGTAGTAAAAGAGATTAACATTGATACTTCGTTTGAATTGTTTGTACATTAACCTACAATTGCCGGCCATCCTCGACCAAAAACGCCCACGGGTGTTACAGTATATACATGTGTTATATCATATTATATTAATATATGGAAGTCGTGATAGCGCAGTGGATGCGCGTTCGCTTCAGGTGCGAAAGGTCCGGAGTTCGAGTCCCGCTGGAGCCGTTACGATTGTGCCCTTAGGCAAGGCATTTAAATTCCACGTTGCCTCTTCTCTCTCCCTCGTGGCGATGGATTCCATCAGGAATGAGGTCTCGAGAGTGATTAATATAAGTTATAAGAACTTGTTTCGCAATCGAGCTGAAATAAATTTGTATAATAATATATTATATTATTACAACTGCATAATGTGATGTGTTTTATACTTTGATAAATACCGTCTCTTGTAACTCATTTATGAGTGGCACTGTACTATACCATGTATTATTTTAATGTTGTTCTGTTATTGTTGTACATTGATGAGACATAAATAAATAAATAAATATACATAGGACACTTAATGTGTACATCTTTACTTTATATATTACCGGTTACAAGTACACTGATCACTATGGTTGATGTCAATGCCAACTAACATGGACATGAACAGTGTTATGCAGCACGTCTCTAATACAGAGTATAAGACCAGTAGGCAGCACAAGGGCGTTGGTAAAGCTTGATCTGCCCGAGACAGTAAAGGAAACAAGAGAAGTGTTGACATTTCTTCTCCTTTTGATGAGACAGATGCAGCGCTGAGAAATATTGAAACATGAGTTACAGCAAGTGACAAAGTAAATGTAGACAAGGCAAAGGCAATTGCAGAAGCAATAGTGAAACATATGGTTGGGAAATCTTCAGAGGAAGACACATGTATACGGTCTAGGCACGTCTAATGCTAACTGACAAAAATAACACCGTTAAGTTGACAGGTGAAACAGTAGTCAATTATTCTCAACTATTCATTCAGAGATTAAAAGCAGATGCTGATGATATTTCAACACTATTTAGGTATGAACTCAGTAGTGCCATATGCCAGGAATGTAAAAGAACATTGAGCATCTTCTGTAGTTTGCACTATTCCCCAACACACAAAATGACTAATATACTTCTGGAAGCGTCAATAAAACAAACATCCGTAACGTAGGGACTGATGTTGTCCTGATTGGTTGACACATTGGAGGGTGACTGTTAGAATATTGTATCAAGCTCGTATATCAGTTAAATCAACACCTAAGACATGCTTTCACTTACTTCATACGTTAATATGGCTACCCCCCCCAAACGCACGCACGCACGCACGCACGCACGCACACACATACACACACACACATATACACACACACACTTATATATATACACGTGTACACTTCACAGACGCAGCCAACAACAATACGCACCGTTTATGTACTGACGCCCAATCCAATACTTTTGTTTATACTCGCCTCCGCCGAGGCATGTGGGCGAGAGATTATAGGTAGCTTATATCGATCTAAGTTGTTTGGTAGACACCAGGAGGAGGCATCTTCTCTCTTCGCAGTGGGACATGTCCTGTTTTTCTTCTTTCACCATCATCAATTGGTGGTCATCTCGCAGTAGCATAGAAAGAGATCATATAGTTAGACATCCACGCGTCGCATGTAGCTTCCCGGTATGCACGTGTTCTTGACTGCTGGACTGATTAGCGCAGTGGTTAGCGCGCTCGCTTCTCACTAATGCAACCCGGGTTCGATCCTCGGACCGGAAAGTATGTGAAATGGTACGATGGTCGCCAGATCGGACAGGTGGGTTTTCTCCAGGTACTTCGGTTTCCTCCCACACGAATGACCACATTTACGAGTTCACCCGCGCCAACGAGATTGATCAATATAAGTTGTTAAAATTTGCTTCGCAATAGTTGTAAAATAAATAAAGTTTAAACTTTAAAGACTGCTGGACAGTACTTCATAAAGGATGTGAGTACTCGTAAACGACAACAAGATCAAATCAACAGGACGATGCGCGCGCACACCGGAAGGGAGTATGACACGCTGAAGATATGTGTCCTAGGTTGCTACTGCGAGATGTGCCCCGACCTGGTATTGACTCCCGTGTAAACAATCGCCCCATATACTACAATAATCAGAAAGTGATCGTTTAACCTTGAATAATCGGTTGATTAAATGTCTTTTCAAAAATCAGAAACATATGGCCAACACATTATTCATTTCAATCAACCTTGTCCTAATATACACTCAACAAAATTCCTAACCTCATGTTTTACAATATTTAATACAAACTAATAACCAAATAATATCAATATTCATATCATCTTATTGATTATATTTGTATTACAGATCGTTACAGATGATTGCCGTACAATCATTTCAGATAAAATGCATTAAATGTCAATAATAAAATATTTATATTGCATGATTATTAATTGGCTCCAAATATAATAAAATACCATGTGACCGATTAGGAATTGTGTTGAGCGTATAATTATGTTAAATAAAAGGCAGTACGAGTTCCTAAGTGCCACTCACACAATTAATACTGTTATTTGTATTCGGTTCCATGTGTTCCTATGGTTTAATATGCAATTAGGAATATTAGCATTGATATGTTAATTTTCTAGATTGGCAATTACTGAATTGGCTCGATTCTGCCGGAACACATTTCCTCAAGATTTCTGACATTAGAAAGACGTTTATAGAATGCCAAAATTAAGTACATTACTTTTAGGATCTGTGTCATTAGAGTGTGCTGAAAACATCTAGTTCTAATGTATTTGGTTGGCACGATGTTTTGGGTTGTTATATCACACGCACGCACGCACGCACGCACTCACGCACGCACGCACGCACACACACATAATATGACAAGTGCTACTAGTAGTAGCAGTAGTAAGTCAATTCATGTTACTGGGCCTAAATTAGATAATTGGATATATTAACGTGGGCCACACTGAATATCTTAGGTTCCTAAATTAGCAGGTTTTCCACTGTAGTAAAATGAACATATGTTTTAGTTTAGACATATTTTTATTCGGATCAAATACATATACATATATATACACACAATGTTTATACATTGGAACCGATATGGGTCGAGAAACAAGCTTAAAGCTTATATGAATCTCTTCCCATGTTGGAGTATGTTTAAATGGTACAAATTGCTTGGCGAATAGTAATGGCGAGTTTATGTGTTCAGTAAATATAAATTGTAGAGAAACTATTGCATACTTAAACAGTAGTGGCACATGTTTGGGCTTGATGTTGCTAAACGTTCGCATATATTTACAGCATCGCGTTATTGTAATTTTAATGTAGCAATAAGGAAACTATCAGAAACGCATCTGGTATTGTCACACGACGGGTCGGGACCAAAACGGAGAGAACCCCCATGTTCACCTAGGTATCGAAACGTATTGTTGCTGCAATATAGCTCTGTGCATTCAGGTAAAGTGTGATGTTACTGTGTGTAGTGAGATGCTCATCACCAAACAAGAGATTGTTGAGTGTGGCAGCACATGGAAGGTTAGATAGGTGTTGTAGACGTTGATGATTGTACCTTGGGCAATGCAGAATGAAGTGACTGACTGATTCGATAGACCTGCATGCGCATAAAGGAGAGTCGATGATAATTTCCTGTGAAGGTCGTAGCACAAAGAACCACATCCTAGTCGTAGTCGGGTGTGGAGTATCTGAGTCCTTCTTGATCCAACATTGTATAACGGGGATTGTCTTTTCTTGTTTTTACTTAACATGTATTTGAAGGTTGCTACTGTATCGACGTTCCGTGTCTCGTTTGGCAGCGAGTTCCATATTAGAATAGTTGATTGAAGAAATGTAGAAGCATGGGATTGAGTATGTGCAGTTATAGGTTGGACGGGGGGTACGTGTCGAGGGTTATATAATTGGTCAGCTTGTTCTGGAATGAGATTGAAGAGGTAAGGGGGGACAACGACCAGTCTTCATTTTGTAGAAGAGGGTGAGCTTGTCGTATAACAAGATGCGGCGTCGAGAATTGCTAGATGTGGGTTTTGAGAAATTAAGGACAACTACTACTGGCCAATGGTAACGGATAAGGTCTGGCACGAAGGGGTCAGACACAAAACTGGAGAGAACTTGTTGGTTGTTTCTGTCATGTTTGAAACATGGTGCATCTGTCGGCGCTATGGCAATGGTGCTTCTGTCATGTTTGAAACATGATGCATCTGTCTGTGCTATAACATTGGTGCTTCTGTCATGTTTGAAACATGATGCATCTGTCGGCGCTATAACATTGGTGCTTCTGTCATGATTGAAAAATGATGCATCTGTCGGCGCTATAACATTGGTGCTTCTGTCATGTTTGAGACATGATGCATCTGTCGGCGCTATAACATTGGTGTTTCTGTTATGCTTGAAACATGATGCATCTGTCGGCGCTATGACATTGGTGCTTCTGTCATGTTTGAAACATGATGCATCTGTCGGCGCTATAACATTGGTGCTTCTGTCAGGTTTGAAACATGATGCATCTGTCGGCGCTATAACAGTGGTGCTTCTGTCATGTTTGAAACATGATGCATCTGTCGGCGCTATAACATTGGTGCTTCTGTCATGTTTGAAACATGATGCATCTGTCGGCGCTATAACAATGGTGCTTCTGTCATGTTTGAAACATGATGCATCTGTCGGCGCTATAACAATGGTGCTTCTGTCATGTTTGAAACATGATGCATCTGTCTGTACTATGACAATGGTGCTTCTGT
This sequence comes from Archivesica marissinica, assembly GCA_014843695.1. Classification (NCBI taxonomy): domain Eukaryota; kingdom Metazoa; phylum Mollusca; class Bivalvia; order Venerida; family Vesicomyidae; genus Archivesica; species Archivesica marissinica. The sequence goes on from JABXNX010000836.1 coordinate 60,293, forward strand.
CATGTTTCAAACATGATGTATCTGTCTGTGCTATGACAATGGTGCTTCTGTCATGTTTGAAACATGATGCATCTGTCGGCACTATGGCAATGGTGCTTCTGTCATGTTTGAAAAGTGATGCATCTGTCGGCGCTATAACATTGGTGCTTCTGTCATGTTTGAGACATGATGCATCTGTCGGCGATATAACATTGGTGTTTCTGTCATGTTTGAAACATGATGCATCTGACGGCGCTATGACATTGGTGCTTCTGTCATGTTTGAAACATGATGCATCTGTCGGCGCTATAACATTAATGCTTCTGTCATGTTTGAAACATGATGCATCTGTCTGTGCTATGACAATGGTGCTTCTGTCATGTTTGATACATGATGCATCTGTCGGCGCTATAACATTGGTGCTTCTGTCATGTTTGAAAAATGATGCATCTGTCGGCGCTATAACATTGGTGCTTCTGTCATGTTTCAAACATGATCCATCTGTCGGCGCTATAACATTGGTGCTTCTGTCAGGTTTGAAACATGATCCATCTGTCGGCGCTATAACAGTGGTGCTTCTGTCATGTTTGAAACATGATGCATCTGTCGGCGCTATAACAATGGTGCTTCTGTCATGTTTGAAACATGATGCATCTGTCTGTACTATGACAATGGTGCTTCTGTCATGTTTCAAACATGATGTATCTGTCTGTGCTATGACAATGGTGCTTATGTCATGTTTCAAACATGATGCATCTGTCGGCACTATGGCAATGGTGCTTCTGTCATGTTTGAAAAATGATGCATCTGTCGGCGCTATAACATTGGTGCTTCTGTCATGTTTGAGACATGATGCATCTGTCGGCGCTATAACATTGGTGTTTCTGTCATGTTTGAAACATGATGCATCTGACGGCGCTATGACATTGGTGCTTCTGTCATGTTTGAAACATGATGCATCTGTCGGCGCTATAACATTGGTGCTTCTGTCATGTTTGAAACATGATGCATCTGTCTGCGCTATAACATTGGTGCTTCTGTCATGTTTGAAACATGATGCATCTGTCGGCGCTATGACATTGGTGCTTCTGTCATGTTTGAAACATGATGCATCTGTCTGTGCTATAACATTGGTGCTTCTGTCATGTTTGAAACATGATGCATCTGTCGGCGCTATAACATTGGTGCTTCTGTCATGTTTGAAACATGATGCATCTGTCGGCGCTATGACATTGGTGCTTCTGTCATGTTTGAAACATGATGCATCTGTCGGCGCTATAACATTGGTGCTTCTGTCATGTTTGAAACATGATGCATCTGTCGGCGCTATAACATTGGTGCTTCTGTCATGTTTGAAACATGATGCATCTGTCGGCGCTATAACATTGGTGCTTCTGTCATGTTTGAAACATGATGCATCTGTCTGTGCTATAACATTGGTGCTTCTGTCATGTTTGAAACATGATGCATCTGTCGGCGCTATAACATTGGTGCTTCTGTCATGTTTGAAACATGATGCATCTGTCGGCGCTATGACATTGGTGCTTCTGTCATGTTTGAAACATGATGCATCTGTCGGCGCTATAACATTGGTGCTTCTGTCATGATTGAAAAATGATGCATCTGTCGGCGCTATAACATTGGTGCTTCTGTCATGTTTGAGACATGATGCATCTGTCGGCGCCATAACATTGGTGTTTCTGTCATGCTTGAAACATGATGCATCTGTCGGCGCTATGACATTGGTGCTTCTGTCATGTTTGAAACATGATGCATCTGTCTGTGCTATAACATTGGTGCTTCTGTCATGTTTGAAACATGATGCATCTGTCGGCGCTATAACATTGGTGCTTCTGTCATGATTGACAAATGATGCATCTGTCGGCGCTATGACATTGGTGCTTCTGTCATGTTTGAAACATGATGCATCTGTCTGTGCTATAACATTGGTGCTTCTGTCATGTTTGAAACATGATGCATCTGTCGGCGCTATAACATTGGTGCTTCTGTCATGATTGACAAATGATGCATCTGTCGGCGCTATGACATTGGTGCTTCTGTCATGTTTGAAACATGATGCATCTGTCGGCGCTATAACATTGGTGCTTCTGTCAGGTTTGAAACATGATGCATCTGTCTGTACTATGATAATGGTGCTTCTGTCATGTTTCAAACATGATGTATCTGTCTGTGCTATGACAATGGTGCTTCTGTCATGTTTGAAACATGATGCATCTGTCGGCACTATGGCAATGGTGCTTCTGTCATGTTTGAAAAATGAGGCATCTGTCGGCGCTATAACATTGGTGTTTCTGTCATGTTTGAAACATGATGCATCTGACGGCGCTATGACATTGGTGCTTCTGTCATGTTTGAGACATGATGCATCTGTCGGCGCTATAACATTGGTGTTTCTGTCATGTTTGAAACATGATGCATCTGACGGCGCTATGACATTGGTGCTTCTGTCATGTTTGAAACATGATGCATCTGTCGGCGCTATAACATTGGTGCTTCTGTCATGTTTGAAACATGATGCATCTGTCTGTGCTATGACAATGGTGCTTCTGTCATGTTTGATACATGATGCATCTGTCGGCGCTATAACATTGGTGCTTCTGTCATGTTTGAAAAATGATGCATCTGTCGGCGCTATAACATTGGTGCTTCTGTAACGTTTCAAACATGATCCATCTGTCGGCGCTATAACATTGGTGCTTCTGTCAGGTTTGAAACATGATCCATCTGTCGGCGCTATTACATTGGTGCTTCTGTCATGTTTCAAACATGATGCATCTGTCGGCGCTATAACATTGGTGCTTCTGTCAGGTTTGAAACATGATGCATCTGTCGGCGCTATAACATTGGTGCTTCTGTCAGGTTTGAAACATGATGCATCTGTCGGCGCTATAACATTGGTGCTTCTGTCAGGTTTGAAACATGATGCATCTGTCGGCGCTATAACATTGGTGCTTCTGTCATGTTTGAAACATGATGCATCTGTCGGCGCTATAACATTGGTGCTTCTGTCATGTTTGAAACATGATGCATCTGTCTGTGCTATAACATTGGTGCTTCTGTCATGTTTGAAACATGATGCATCTGTCTGTGCTATGACATTGGTGCTTCTGTCATGTTTGAAACATGATGCATCTGTCGGCGCTATAACATTGGTGCTTCTGTCATGTTTGAGACATGATGCATCTGTCGGCGCCATAACATTGGTGTTTCTGTCATGCTTGAAACATGATGCATCTGTCGGCGCTATGACATTGGTGCTTCTGTCATGTTTGAAACATGATGCATCTGTCTGTGCTATAACATTGGTGCTTCTGTCATGTTTGAAACATGATGCATCTGTCGGCGCTATAACATTGGTGCTTCTGTCATGATTGACAAATGATGCATCTGTCGGCGCTATGACATTGGTGCTTCTGTCATGTTTGAAACATGATGCATCTGTCTGTGCTATAACATTGGTGCTTCTGTCATGTTTGAAACATGATGCATCTGTCGGCGCTATAACATTGGTGCTTCTGTCATGATTGACAAATGATGCATCTGTCGGCGCTATGACATTGGTGCTTCTGTCATGTTTGAAACATGATGCATCTGTCGGCGCTATAACATTGGTGCTTCTGTCAGGTTTGAAACATGATGCATCTGTCTGTACTATGACAATGGTGCTTCTGTCATGTTTCAAACATGATGTATCTGTCTGTGCTATGACAATGGTGCTTCTGTCATGTTTGAAACATGATGCATCTGTCGGCACTATGGCAATGGTGCTTCTGTCATGTTTGAAAAATGATGCATCTGTCGGCACTATAACATTGGTGCTTCTGTCATGTTTGAAACATGATGCATCTGTCTGTGCTATGACAATGGTGCTTCTGTCATGTTTGATACATGATGCATCTGTCGGTGCTATAACATTGGTGCTTCTGTCATGTTTGAAAAATGATGCATCTGTCGGCGCTATAACATTGGTGCTTCTGTAACGTTTCAAACATGATCCATCTGTCGGCGCTATAACATTGGTGCTTCTGTCAGGTTTGAAACATGATCCATCTGTCGGCGCTATTACATTGGTGCTTCTGTCATGTTTCAAACATGATGCATCTGTCGGCGCTATAACATTGGTGCTTCTGTCAGGTTTGAAACATGATGCATCTGTCGGCGCTATAACATTGGTGCTTCTGTCAGGTTTGAAACATGATGCATCTGTCGGCGCTATAACATTGGTGCTTCTGTCATGTTTGAAACATGATGCATCTGTCGGCGCTATAACATTGGTGCTTCTGTCATGTTTGAAACATGATGCATCTGTCTGTGCTATAACATTGGTGCTTCTGTCATGTTTGAAACATGATGCATCTGTCTGTGCTATAACATTGGTGCTTCTGTCATGTTTGAAACATGATGCATCTGTCGGCGCTATAACATTGGTGCTTCTGTCATGTTTGAAACATGATGCATCTGTCGGCGCTATAACATTGGTGCTTCTGTCATGTTTGAAACATGATGCATCTGTCGGCGCTATAACATTGGTGCTTCTGTCATGTTTGAAACATGATGCATCTGTCGGCGCTATGACATTGGTGCTTCTGTCATGTTTGAAACATGATGCATCTGTCTGTGCTATAACATTGGTGCTTCTGTCATGTTTGAAACATGATGCATCTGTCGGCGCTATAACATTGGTGCTTCTGTCATGTTTGAAACATGATGCATCTGTCGGCGCTATAACATTGGTGCTTCTGTCATGTTTGAAACATGATGCATCTGTCTGTGCTATGACATTGGTGCTTCTGTCATGTTGAAACATGATGCATCTGTCGGCTATACATTGGTGCTTCTGTCATGTTTGAAACATGATGCATCTGTCGGCGCTATAACATTGGTGCTTCTGTCATGTTTGAAACATGATGCATCTGTCGGCGCTATGACATTGGTGCTTCTGTCATGTTTGAAACATGATGCATCTGTCTGTGCTATAACATTGGTGCTTCTGTCATGTTTGAAACATGATGCATCTGTCGGCGCTATAACATTGGTGCTTCTGTCATGTTTGAAAAATGATGCATCTGTCGGCGCTATGACATTGGTGCTTCTGTCATGTTTGAAACATGATGCATCTGTCGGCGCTATAACATTGGTGCTTCTGTCAGGTTTGAAACATGATGCATCTGTCTGTGCTATGACAATGGTGCTTCTGTCATGTTTCAAACATGATGTATCTGTCTGTGCTATGACAATGGTGCTTCTGTCATGTTTGAAACATGATGCATCTGTCGGCGCTATAACATTGGTGCTTCTGTCATGTTTGAAAAATGATGCATCTGTCGGCGCTATAACATTGGTGCTTCTGTCATGTTTGAAACATGATGCATCTGTCTGTGCTATGACAATGGTGCTTCTGTCATGTTTGAAACATGATGCATCTGTCGGCGCTATAACATTGGTGCTTCTGTAACGTTTCAAACATGATCCATCTGTCGGCGCTATAACATTGGTGCTTCTGTCATGTTTGAAACATGATGCATCTGTCGGCGCTATAACATTGGTGCTTCTGTCATGTTTGAAACATGATGCATCTGTCGGCGCTATAACATTGGTGCTTCTGTCATGTTTGAAACATGATGCATCTGTCGGCGCTATAACATTGGTGCTTCTGTCATGTTTGAAACATGATGCATCTGTCGGCGCTATAACATTGGTGCTTCTGTCATGTTTGAAACATGATGCATCTGTCGGCGCTATGACATTGGTGCTTCTGTCATGTTTGAAACATGATGCATCTGTCGGCGCTATAACATTGGTGCTTCTGTCATGTTTGAAACATGATGCATCTGTCGGCGCTATAACATTGGTGCTTCTGTCATGTTTGAAACATGATGCATCTGTCGGCGCTATAACATTGGTGCTTCTGTCATGTTTGAAACATGATGCATCTGTCGGCGCTATAACATTGGTGCTTCTGTCATGTTTGAAACATGATGCATCTGTCGGCGCTATGACATTGGTGCTTCTGTCATGTTTGAAACATGATGCATCTGTCTGTGCTATAACATTGGTGCTTCTGTCATGTTTGAAACATGATGCATCTGTCGGCGCTATAACATTGGTGCTTCTGTCATGATTGACAAATGATGCATCTGTCGGCGCTATGACATTGGTGCTTCTGTCATGTTTGAAACATGATGCATCTGTCTGTGCTATAACATTGGTGCTTCTGTCATGTTTGAAACATGATGCATCTGTCGGCGCTATAACATTGGTGCTTCTGTCATGATTGACAAATGATGCATCTGTCGGCGCTATGACATTGGTGCTTCTGTCATGTTTGAAACATGATGCATCTGTCGGCGCTATAACATTGGTGCTTCTGTCAGGTTTGAAACATGATGCATCTGTCTGTACTATGATAATGGTGCTTCTGTCATGTTTCAAACATGATGTATCTTTCTGTGCTATGACAATGGTGCTTCTGTCATGTTTGAAACATGATGCATCTGTCGGCAGTATGGCAATGGTGCTTCTGTCATGTTTGAAAAATGATGCATCTGTCGGCGCTATAACATTGGTGCTTCTGTCATGTTTGAGACATGATGCATCTGTCGGCGCTATAACATTGGTGTTTCTGTCATGCTTGAAACATGATGCATCTGACGGCGCTATGACATTGGTGCTTCTGTCATGTATGAAACATGATGCATCTGTCGGCGCTATAACATTGGTGCTTCTGTCATGTTTGAAACATGATGCATCTGTCTGTGCTATGACAATGGTGCTTCTGTCATGTTTGATACATGATGTATCTGTCTGTGCTATGACAATGGTGCTTCTGTCATGTTTGAAACATGATGCATCTGTCGGCATTATGGCAATGGTGCTTCTGTCATGTTTGAAACATGATGCATCTGTCTGTACTATGACAATGGTGCTTCTGTCATGTTTCAAACATGATGTATCTGTCTGTGCTATGACAATGGTGCTTCTGTCATGTTTGAAACATGATGCATCTGTCGGCACTATGGCAATGGTGCTTCTGTCATGTTTGAAAAATGATGCATCTGTCGGCGCTATAACATTGGTGCTTCTGTCATGTTTGAAACATGATGCATCTGTCGGCGCTATAACATTGGTGCTTCTGTCATGTTTGAAACATGATGCATATGTCTGTGCTATGACAATGGTGCTTCTGTCATGTTTGATACATGATGCATCTGTCGGCGCTATAACATTGGTGCTTCTGTCATGTTTCAAACATGATCCATCTGTCGGCACTATAACATTGGTGCTTCTGTCAGGTTTGAAACATGATCCATCTGTCGGCGCTATAACATTGGTGCTTCTGTCATGTTTCAAACATGATGCATCTGTCGGCGCTATAACATTGGTGCTACTGTCAGGTTTGAAACATGATCCATCTGTCGGCGCTATAACATTGGTGCTTCTGTCAGGTTTGAAACATGATGCATCTGTCGGCGCTATAACATTGGTGCTTCTGTCAGGTTTGAAACATGATGCATCTGTCGGCGCTATAACATTGGTGCTTCTGTCATGTCGTGGGATTAGATCCACCTGTCTGCTATATAGCACGTGTGCTGCTGTCGTGTTTGGGAGTAGATCAACCAGTCTGCTATATAACAAGGATATTTCTGTCGTGTTTTGGATTAGATCCAACCTGTCTGCTATATAGCATGTGTGCTTCTGTCGTATTTGGGATTAGATCATCCTGTCTGCTATATAGCACGTGTGCTTCTGTCGTGTTGGGATTAGATCAACCTGTCTGCTATATAGCACGTGTGCGTCTGTCGTGTTTGGGATTAGATCAACCTGTCTGCTATATAGCACGTTTGCTTCTGTCGTGTTTGGGATTAGATCCACCTATCTGCTATATAGCACGTGTGCTTCTGCCGTGTTTGGGATTAGATCAACCTGTCATGCTATATAGCACATGTCGAAACACGACAGAAGCACCAGTGCTATATAGCAGACAGGTTGATCTAATACCAAACACGACAACAGCACACGTGCTATATAGCAGACAGGATGATCTAATCCCAAACACGACAGAAGCACCAGTGCTATATAGCAGACAGGTTGATCTAATCCCAAACACGACAGAAGCACCAGTGCTATATAGCAGACAGGTTGATCTAATACCAAACACGACAACAGCACACGTGCTATATAGCAGACAGGATGATCTAATCCCAAACACGACAGAAGCACCAGTGCTATATAGCAGACAGGTTGATCTAATCCCAAACACGACAGAAGCACCAGTGCTATATAGCAGACAGGTTGATCTAATACCAAACACGACAACAGCACACGTGCTATATAGCAGACAGGATGATCTAATCCCAAACACGACAGAAGCACCAGTGCTATATAGCAGACAGGTTGATCTAATCCCAAACACGACAGAAGCACCAGTGCTATATAGCAGACAGGTTGATCTAATACCAAACACGACAACAGCACACGTGCTATATAGCAGACAGGATGATCTAATCCCAAACACGACAGAAGCACCAGTGCTATATAGCAGACAGGTTGATCTAATCCCAAACACGACAGAAATATCCTTGCTATATAGCAGACAGGTTGATCTAATCCCAAACACGGCAGAAGCACCCGTGCTATATAGCAGACATGTTGATCTAATCCTAAACACGACAGAAATATCCTTGTTATATAGCAGAGATGTTGATCTAATCCCAAACACGACAGAAGCACACGTGCTATATAGCAGACAGGTTAATCTAATCCCAAACACGACAACAGCACACGTGCTATATAGCAGACAGGTGGATCTAATCCCAAACACGACAGAAATATCCTTGTTATATAGCAGACTGGTTGATCTAATCCCAAACACGACAGACGCACACGTGCTATATAGCAGACAGGTTGATCTAATCCCAACACGACAGAAACACACGTGCTATATAGCAGACAGGTTGGATCTAATCCAAAACACGACAGAAATATCCTTGTTATATAGCAGACCGGTTGATCCAATCCCAAATACGACAGAAGCACCCGTGCTATATAGCAGACAGGTTGATCTAATCCCAAACACGACAGGAGCAAACGTGCTATATTGCAGACAGGTTGATATAATCCCAAACACGACAGAAGCACACGTGCTATATAGCAGACAGGTCGATCTAATCCCAAACACGACAGAAATATCCTTGCTATATAGCAGACAGGTTGATCTAATCCCAAACACGACAGAAATATCCTTGCTATATAGCAGACAGGTTGATC
>JABXNX010000837.1:0-14401 GCA_014843695.1 Archivesica marissinica
GGTAGTGTCATGGTAGGGATGATGTTACACCAATGGAGGTAGCGTCATGGTAGAGATGATGTTACATCAATGAAGGTAGTGTCATGGTAGGGATGATGTTACACCAATGGAGGGTGTGTCATGGTAGAGATGATGTTACACCAATGGAGGTAGTGTCATGGTAGGGCTGATGTTACACCAATGGAGGTAGTGTCATGGTAGGGATGATGTTACACCAATGAAGGTAGTGTCATGGTAGGGATGTTGTTACACCAATGAAGGTAGTGTCATGGTAGGGATGATGTTACACCAATGAAGGTAGTGTCATGGTAGGGATGATGTTACACCTATGAAGGTAGTGTCATGGTAGGGATGATGTTACACCAATGGAGTAGTGTCATGGTAGGGATGATGTTACACCAATGGAGGTAGTGTCATGGTAGGGATGATGTTACACCAATGAAGGTAGTGTCATGGTAGGGATGATGTTACACCAATGAAGGTAGTGTCATGGTAGGGATGATGTTACACCAATGAAGGTAGTGTCATGGTAGGGATGATGTTACACCTATGAAGGTAGTGTCATGGTAGGGATGATGTTACACCAATGGAGTAGTGTCATGGTAGAGATGATGTTACATAAATGAAGGTAGTGTCATTGTAGTGATGATGTTACACCAATGGAGGTAGTGTCATGGTAGAGATGATGTTACACCAATGGAGGTAGTGTCATGGTAGAGATGATGTTACACCAATGGAGGTAGTGTCATGGTAGAGATGATGTTACACCAATGAAGGTAGTGTCATGGTAGGGATGATGTTACACCAATGGAGGTAGTGTCATGGTAGAGATGATGTTACACCAATGGAGGTAGTGTCATGGTAGAGATGATGTTACACCAATGGAGGTAGTGTCATGGTAGAGATGATGTTACACCAATGAAGGTAGTGTCATGGTAGGGATGCTGTTACACCAATGGAGGTAGTGTCATGGTAGAGATGATGTTACACCAATGAAGGTAGTGTCATGGTAGGGATGATGTTACACCAATGGAGGTAGTGTCATGGTAGGGATGATGTTACACCAATGGAGGTAGTGTCATGGTAGAGATGATGTTACACCAATGGAGGTAGTGTCATGGTAGGGATGATGTTACATCAATGGAGGTAGTGTCATGGTAGGGATGATGTTACACCAATGAAGGTAGTGTCATGGTAGAGATGATGTTACACCAATGGAGGTAGTGTCATGGTAGAGATGATGTTACACCAATGGAGGTAGTGTCATGGTAGAGATGATGTTACACCAATGGAGGTAGTGTCATGGTAGAGATGATGTTACACCAATGGAGGTAGTGTCATGGTAGAGATGATGCTACACCAATGGAGGTAGTGTCATTGTAGAGATGATGTTACACCAATGGAGGTAGTGTCATGGTAGGGATGATGTTACACCAATGGAGGTAGTGTCATGGTAGAGATGTTACACCAATGAAGGTAGTGTCATGCTAGGGATGATGTTACACCAATGGAGGTAGTGTCATGGTAGATGATACACCAATGGAGATAGTGTCATGGTAGGGATGATGTTACACCAATGGAGGTAGTGTCATGGTAGGGATGATGTTACACCAATGGAGATAGTGTCATGGTAGGGATGATGTTACACCAATGGAGGTAGTGTCATGGTAGGGATGATGTTACACCAATGGAGATAGTGTCATGGTAGGGATGATGTTACATCAATGAAGGTAGTGTCATGGTAGAGATGATGTTACACCAATGGAGGTAGCGTCATGGTAGAGATGATGTTACACCAATGGAGGTAGCGTCATGGTAGAGATGATGTTACATCAATGAAGGTAGTGTCATGGTAGAGATGATGTTACACCAATGGAGGTAGTGTCATGGTAGAGATGATGTTACACCAATGGAGGTAGCGTCATGGTAGAGATGATGTTACATCAATGGAGGTAGTGTCATGGTAGAGATGATGTTACATCAATGGAGGTAGTGTCATGGTAGAGATGATGTTACACCAATGGAGGTAGCGTCATGGTAGAGATGATGTTACATCAATGAAGGTAGTGTCATGGTAGGGATGATGTTACACCAATGGAGGTAGTGTCATGGTAGGGATGATGTTACACCAATGGAGGTAGCGTCATGGTAGAGATGATGTTACATCAATGAAGGTAGTGTCATGGTAGGGATGATGTTACACCAATGGAGGGTGTGTCATGGTAGAGATGATGTTACACCAATGGAGGTAGTGTCATGGTAGGGCTGATGTTACACCAATGGAGGTAGTGTCATGGTAGGGATGATGTTACATCAATGAAGGTAGTGTCATGGTAGGGATGATGTTATACCAATGGAGGTAGTGTCATGGTACAGATGATGTTACACCAATGGAGGTAGTGTCATGGTAGAGATGATGTTACATCAATGAAGGTAGTGTCATGGTAGGGATGATGTTACACCAATGGAGGTAGTGTCATCGTAGAGATGATGCTACACCAATGGAGGTAGTGTCATGGTAGAGATGATGTTACACCAATGGAGGTAGTATCATGGTAGAGATGATGTTACACCAATGAAGGTAGTGTCATGGTAGAGATGATGTTACATCAATGAAGGTAGTGTCATGGTAGGGATGATGTTACACCAATGGAGGTAGCGTTATGGTAGAGATGATGTTACATCAATGAAGGTAGTGTCATGGTAGGGATGATGTTACACCAATGGAGGGTGTGTCATGGTAGAGATGATGTTACACCAATGGAGGTAGTGTCATGGTAGGGCTGATGTTACACCAATGAAGGTAGTGTCATGGTAGGGATGATGTTACACCAATGGAGGTAGTGTCATCGTAGAGATGATGTTACACCAATGGAGGTAGTGTCATGGTAGAGATGATGCTACACCAATGGAGGTAGTGTCATTGTAGAGATGATGTTACACCAATGGAGGTAGTGTCATGGTAGGGATGATGTTACACCAATGGAGGTAGTGTCATGGTAGAGATGTTACACCAATGAAGGTAGTGTCATGCTAGGGATGATGTTACACCAATGGAGGTAGTGTCATGGTAGATGATACACCAATGGAGATAGTGTCATGGTAGGGATGATGTTACACCAATGGAGGTAGTGTCATGGTAGGGATGATGTTACACCAATGGAGATAGTGTCATGGTAGGGATGATGTTACACCAATGGAGGTAGTGTCATGGTAGGGATGATGTTACACCAATGGAGATAGTGTCATGGTAGGGATGATGTTACATCAATGAAGGTAGTGTCATGGTAGAGATGATGTTACACCAATGGAGGTAGCGTCATGGTAGAGATGATGTTACACCAATGGAGGTAGCGTCATGGTAGAGATGATGTTACATCAATGAAGGTAGTGTCATGGTAGAGATGATGTTACACCAATGGAGGTAGTGTCATGGTAGAGATGATGTTACACCAATGGAGGTAGCGTCATGGTAGAGATGATGTTACATCAATGGAGGTAGTGTCATGGTAGAGATGATGTTACATCAATGGAGGTAGTGTCATGGTAGAGATGATGTTACACCAATGGAGGTAGCGTCATGGTAGAGATGATGTTACATCAATGAAGGTAGTGTCATGGTAGGGATGATGTTACACCAATGGAGGTAGTGTCATGGTAGGGATGATGTTACACCAATGGAGGTAGCGTCATGGTAGAGATGATGTTACATCAATGAAGGTAGTGTCATGGTAGGGATGATGTTACACCAATGGAGGTAGTGTCATGGTAGAGATGATGTTACACCAATGGAGGTAGTGTCATGGTAGGGATGATGTTACACCAATGGAGGTAGTGTCATGGTAGGGATGATGTTACACCAATGGAGGTAGTGTCGATGATGTTACATCAATGAAGGTAGTGTCATGGTAGGGATGATGTTACACCAATGGAGGTAGTGTCATAGTAGAGATGATGTTACACCAATGGAGGTAGTGTCATGGTAGAGATGATGTTACACCAATGAAGGTAGTGTCATGGTAGAGATGATGTTACACCAATGGAGGTAGTGTCATGGTAGAGATGATGTTACACCAATGGAGGTAGTATCATGGTAGAGATGATGTTACACCAATGAAGGTAGTGTCATGGTAGAGATGATGTTACACCAATGGAGGTAGTGTCATGGTAGAGATGATGTTACACCAATGGAGGTAGTGTCATGGTAGAGATGATGTTACACCAATGGAGGTAGTGTCATGGTAGAGATGATGTTACACCAATGGAGGTAGTGTCATGGTAGAGATGATGTTACACCAATGGAGGTAGCGTCATGGTAGAGATGATGTTACATCAATGAAGGTAGTGTCATGGTAGGGATGATGTTACACCAATGGAGGTAGTGTCATGGTAGGGATGATGTTACACCAATGGAGGTAGCGTCATGGTAGAGATGATGTTACATCAATGAAGGTAGTGTCATGGTAGGGATGATGTTACACCAATGGAGGGTGTGTCATGGTAGAGATGATGTTACACCAATGGAGGTAGTGTCATGGTAGGGCTGATGTTACACCAATGGAGGTAGTGTCATGGTAGGGATGATGTTACATCAATGAAGGTAGTGTCATGGTAGGGATGATGTTACACCAATGGAGGTAGTGTCATGGTACAGATGATGTTACACCAATGGAGGTAGTGTCATGGTAGAGATGATGTTACATCAATGAAGGTAGTGTCATGGTAGGGATGATGTTACACCAATGGAGGTAGTGTCATGGTAGAGATGATGCTACACCAATGGAGGTAGTGTCATGGTAGAGATGATGTTACACCAATGGAGGTAGTATCATGGTAGAGATGATGTTACACCAATGAAGGTAGTGTCATGGTAGAGATGATGTTACACCAATGGAGGTAGTGTCATGGTAGGGATGGTGTTACACCAATGAAGGTAGTGTCATGGTAGAGATGATGTTACACCAATGGAGGTAGCGTCATGGCAGGGATGATGTTTCACCAGGTGAATTTAACAATATCTACATAAAAGGTAACATAAGCTCATTTCCAAATGATGATAGAATCGATGTATTAATAATTTGGCCAGTAACTGGTAGAAATAGATATAAGAAACAATTGCCAGATACATTCAGTTTCAACAGATATAAGAAACAATTGCCAGATACATTCAGTTTCAACAGATATAAGAAACAATTGCCAAATACATTCCGTTTCAACAGATATAAGAAACAATTGCCAAATACATTCAGTTTCAACAGATATAAGAAACAATTGCCAGATACATTAAGTTTCAACAGATATAAGAAACAATTGCCAGATACATTCAGTTTCAACAGATATAAGAAACAATTGCCAGATACATTCAGTTTCAACAGATATAAGAAACAATTGCCAGATCTATACATTCTGTTTCAACAGATATAAGAAACAATTGCCAGATCTATACATTCTGTTTCAACAGACATAAGAAACAATTGCCAGATACATTCAGTTTCAACAGATATAAGAAACAATTGCCAGATACATTCAGTTTCAACAGATATAAGAAACAATTGCCAGATACATTCAGTTTCAACAGATATAGAAACAATTGCCAGATACATTCAGTTTCAACAGATATAAGAAACAATTGCCAGATACATTCAGTTTCAACAGATATAAGAAACAATTGCCAGATACATTCAGTTTCAACAGATATAAGAAACAATTGCCAGATACATTCAGTTTCAACAGATATAAGAAACAATTGCCAGATCTATACATTCTGTTTCAACAGATATAAGAAACAATTGCCAGTCTATACATTCTGTTTCAACAGACATAAGAAACAATTGCCAGATACATTCAGTTTCAACAGATATAAGAAACAATTGCCAGATACATTCAGTTTCAACCGATATAAGAAACAATTACCAGATACATTCAGTTTCAACAGATATAAGAAACAATTGCCAGATACATTCAGTTTCAACAGATATAAGAAACAATTGCCAGATACATTCAGTTTCAACAGATATAAGAAACAATTGCCAGATACATTCAGTTTCAACAGATATAAGAAACAATTGCCAGATACATTCAGTTTCAACCGATATAAGAAACAATTGCCAGATACATTCAGTTTCAACAGATATAAGAAACAATTGCCAGATACATTCAGTTTCAACAGATCAGCTTTCACGAATGTTCGAGGGGTTTTGGGAGATGTGAGAAAGCGAGTGATTGCATCATCTAATGGTATTATTTATATTTAAATACACACTATTTGATTTGATACAATAACAATCGTATAACCGATACATAATTAGCAAGTTCTGACAACATTAGTGATTGGCATTCCTCAACGATTTGAACACTACACAATCAAAAGCTGAAAACATACATGTACATATTTTATAGAGTGTGATTATATGTAGTCTTTGACTTTTTCAAAGAAAAGCACTAGTCTGCATAATCCACAGTCCAGTTTTCCAAGAAGTGGACCTCAAGACCATGGCTCAAGCAAGTGAGAATGAAAAAAGATTAAGGCGTTAATCTATTATCTTAAGCGTGAAAGTAATATAAAGTACTCATTTAAAACAATTTGATTGCTTGATAAATTTCTGTACTGTTGTGAATAGTACAATGTTGTCTTCGTATTTCAAAGTGTCTCTACGAAACAATAACAGATTAGCACTAAGTGGATCAAAAATTCTTGTTTCCTGATATAGATCAATTCTTGAAGCATTATTTTTATAACATTCAAAGAAAGTGTTGGCTGTCCGATTAGTGCTCGCTTCTCACCAATGCAACCCGAGTTCGATACTCGGCCCGGGAAGTATGTGAGATGGTACAGTGGTCGCCAGATCGGACAGGTGGGTTTTCTCCGGGTACTCCGGTTTCCTCCCACACATACGCTTTCATCCGCAGACAAACGAGAGTGATTAATATAAGTTCTTAAAACTTGCTTCGCAATCATTGTAAAATTAATAAAGTTTAAACTAAAAAAAGTGTTCTGCATTTTCGGTTGGAAATTCAAATTCACATTTTGGGGTTTCTCTCACATGGTTTTGTATAAATCATCATTTAAATTGCTACATTTGTTTAACAGACGTGGGGTAATGATAATAATCGTATGCCAAATAGAAAATGCTTACATTTCTTTCAATCCGGTTTTAAATATAATTTTAATTCCATTATGGTAAGATATATCACAAGAATAACTGTAAACTGATTTACATGTAACTGCCATAAATTTTAGATGGAAGTCAGCATGACTATTGGCTGTAATACAATATGGTGCTGAGCAGGTACTGGTCTCCCTAACATTGAAGTGATCTTTTTTATTTATTTAAGTTCATTTAACTTAACCACGGAGGTGGTCTTGAAATGTTATCCACAATACACCAATGGTCTTGTACCTCTAGCCTAAGGTGTCTGTTATATATAAGACATGAGAAATAAGGTTTGTGATGGAAAACATTGTAATTATGGACAACATTGTAACTAGGTCATTTGTTTACCTCAATCTTCAGAAGGACTGTCACTATTTTGGCAGAAATGGGAGTGTCGGTCGAGGATGTTGTTGATCTGCCCAGACCACCTCTTGGAGTGTGTTTTGAAAAGCCATCACTTTGGTCTAGCAATGATATGCATTACAGACATGTCCACCCAAGTCGCACTCTTTCTCTGGTTTGACGGAACTTGCCAAACGGCAAACTCACACTGCATACAAATTAGAATCGTTCACTTTACGTCTGTACACATAAACATAAAAATTGCAATCAGTATATTTCCCTTTATGTTTACCAAGTTTGACAGCATAAATTAAGCATACTGTTTTTATTCTAATGAATGCCAATCAAATAAGTTTTTGCCAATCAGCAAATCAACAATATACAAAATCTGTTTAATGCTTTCCAATTGGTTCTTCTAATAATAAACTCAAACACATCCTATCAAAGTGTTTCAGTTCGAAATCTGAGAAAACTGTATACTCTCCAACCTAGAAGTTAGAACACTATCAATGTGGTGGGGAAGAGTGGGCTCCGTGGCCGAGTGGATAAGGTCTCCAAAGCACTTGCCCTCTCATCAACGTTGTTTCGAATCCCACTGGGGTTGTTGAATTCTTTTATGAGAGAAAGCTATCCAGCTGGCTTGTGGAAGACAGGGTTCTACCTGGGTCCGTGCTTGAAATACTGCTCCGAGGGGCACCAGGGTGTTCCTCCACTAATATAGCCGGTGAGTCGCCACATTACCGTAAGCTGTTGGTGTGACTACAAACTCCAGAAACACACGCAACACTAATGCAATACCAAACTGAAAACATTGTGTAACTTATATTTCAAAATAACATGGAGCCTAGTACTGTTGTATGTACATACCTGACAAGCTGAACATTATCGTCAGTATCTTAATGGATCAGACGAAGCACTAAGGACCATGATTGAAATTTCAAAGTATATCAATCTACTCTGACATAAACCCAAGAATGTTTCTGAAAAAGATATCATAAATGTCAAGTTTTATTAAACATATACTGAGAATGGCTCCAAAGGAAACCTACCCATATAAATTGCAATGGTTACACAAGTCAAATCTATAATTCACTGCTCTACAAGTAACATCTACTTAACTTGTAGACAATCACAACTAAAAGTGTTTCAAATATCAGTGTGTATTTTTCAATATAAAATGTACACAAATTTATTATTATTAATATATTATTTATTCCATAAAATTGGTTTGTGCTTTCCTTTAAGCACCGACACGAGACCTCGGTTTAACGTCCCATCTGAAAGACTGTTATTATTATGGTCTGACGGGGGATCAAACCTATTGATTCTAGTTAAACAACCTATGTGGACACACTTAGTACTGTACATGTAGACGTTTTATGTGGATGCTATACAGACAAAATGTTGAACATTTCAAGCAGGATTCATCCGATTGTTTTACATTAACTTGATCTATGATCTAGTGACTTTACTGACCTAGAATTTTAATAAACTTGATAGAGTTGTAGGGATCTAGTGACCTTACTGACCTAGATTTTTAATAAACTTGGTAAAGTTGTAGGGATCTATGATCTAGTGACCTTACTGACCTAGATTTTTAATAAACTTGGTAGAGTTGTAGGGATCTAGTGACTTTACTAACCTAGATTTTTAATAAAATTGGTAAAGTTGTAGGGATGCTACTGTGTCAAAGTAAGTTAATAACAGTTGTAGACAAATATTTACAATATAGTCAGGTTGTTAGAATTATTACATTATAGATATTTTAAACTAAAATTGATAAGCGAAGTCATGGTAGTGAGGAAAGGTTGACTATTTGTAGCCAACTCCTGCGGCTTCCATGTTATATAAAATGTTGTGTGTAAAAATGCCTTTAAACAATACGTCGCATTATCTATAAGCCATCATATTTGGAGGTTATTACGTGGCTTGTTTCATTATCAGCATAGGTATCGACCCTCGGTAACTTGATATCGAAGGCTGATATCAAGTTACCGAGGGTCGATACATAGGCTGATATGAAACTAGCCTGTAATAACGTCGTTATCACTTTGATATGAATTTGAACATCTAATAATCAAAATCATGCTCTCCGTTATCCATTTATCAGGAACAAAATCACAATTACTCAATTTGATACATGAAAAAGATTAAAATATTACCACGAAATTACAAACTATCTGTTATCTATCAAAGTTGACACGCTGCGATCCTACAGGAAGTAAAGAAACTAGCACCGAGTGCACGTGTGTTATTTTATCAGGAACTAGCTATGATATGGCTTTTTCTGATTTGAAAACAAGCGTAATATCAGACTGGAAAACACAGCATATCCAGGGGCGTAGCTTGGCAGCAATCGATGTGTAGGCCAACTTAAAACTTAAGACGGGAGGGGGTCCGGGGATCGTCCCCAGGAAAACTATTTATAGCGTATATAATTTAATCCTGGCCTCCCGATTTTTTTTGCAGATTTGGCATTTTTATTTTTTCAAGGAAAAGTGTAGACCATGGCCTACACAGCCTATAGGAAGCTACATCAATGGTATCAACCTTGGTGGTAGACAAATAATGACAACAAAGAGGCCAATATTCATATCTAAGCTATAAATCAACTTACCTATACAGTAGCGTAATATCCCAATGGATTTATTAGTTTGCTTTGAAAGCACAGTACATACCTGTCTCACCATATTTGGCAACATTCCTCCTACCATTGGTTCATAAGAAGAACATATTCAATGTGATCTAGTTTCGAACAATCTATTTGGTAGAGGTTGTTGAAGGATGCTATAAATGAATAGATCAAATTTGGAAACAATCACATTGGTTTAAAAGAGGTCAGTTTATCTGTACCACATTTGTACATACCTTATGCTTTCCATGGTTAGTTAGTACTAGACTATCACTGTTGACCGTCATGGAAAACTGGATTCTGGGCTATGTAACAGCTATCTCCACTATTATTTCTCCCCTGTCAGCCCAAGGGTTAATAGTGGTCTTTCGTCATTTGTCAAACCCAACAGCTTTCACAGCAGTAACCTAGTATTTGAGTAATTTAAAGTGGTACTCTGGATCACTTCTGAGTTATTGCCCTTTGGTAATTTTTTTTAAATTCGTAAGTCTTTAAGAAATTATATATTGTATTACTGTACATTAAAAGATTGTTAATCATATAATAAAAAATTCACATTTTTTTGGTATTATTTATCAGCTGGACAAAGAACTTTTGAGTCTAGGAAACCAAGTACATTTAATTCTTTGAACCCTAATCCCCGATATTCCGGGAATTCCATACTCTACTATATTCCAAATCTCTGTAATACCGGGAATACACAGACGTGGTTGACCAAACACCACACCACCAACACACCCACCACCACCAACAACAACTCCAGATATGGTAATGCATCCAACATTATATTGTGAAACTTGAGACTTTTTAGTTAGAATTAATTACGACAGCAGTTTAAATTATGCTGGGTGGGGAAATTGTTTGTACAAATGACCAATCTACGTTTACATGATTTGTGAGTTGTAGTGAAATCCTTTTGGTTTAGACAAGAAGATTGATAATATCTTTAGAGAAAAGCACTACCTTTTCGAAGCTGTCATCGATATTTTTATCCGGAAATTATGGTTCCGATATGGTAAAATTACAAGCATGTTGATATTGCCTAGATGTGTGTATTGTGTACCACGTCATCAATTGTGGGTTTCCCGTGAGCATTGTATCAACAGACAGCTGTCAAAACGTATCTATTTTTGACACACTTCATGTTTTAAAACTATCTTTTATTATATTTAGAGAAAGGATCAGAATGTCCCACAATAGGTAATTGATGTAGTATGGATTGAAGTCTTGATTGATGCTAACATTCCTGTATCTTACATTCAATATTCTGCTACTGCGGCGGGATTCTATGGAATCCCGTTGGCACAACCTGCCATTTCCATGAGATGTGGGATTTCTGCTCTTTTCTGCGCGTGGTGTAATTCTTGTGGAATCGAGAAAATATTACTATATAAGCACTCATTTGTTTCACCAGAGGGAGCAACTTCATATGGGCAACCGGTAGCGACGATAAATAAACGTAAAACGCACACACACCAGAGGGAGCAACTTCATAAGGGTTCAAAGAGTTAAACATATCAAATTGATGTACAAGAAATTAAACGTTTCAGATGCAATATGCCAAGTTCCATTTGTCAGTTCCAGGGATCACCAGAAATCCTAGATTCATACTTGCCAAATCCTATTGAACACCAATTTATTTTGAATAAAGGAAATATCTTTTTCTCAAGGTTGTTGCACTCCTTCAATACACTTTTGTTCTTGGCAGATCCTTTTTTATACGATGGATGATATTTAACCAAAAATGACTTGATATCTTTGATATTATGTCTATTGTTATAAATGGTCTTGTTAGCTTGTAATACACATGGATTTCGAACTACCTCAGAATATGTTAATGCAAGAATAACTTGTGCTTCTAGCTTGTTACTGTTGGTTTCTTCCTCGCAACAAAACTGCCCTTGACATGCTTTCCCAAACAGACGAAAGAAATTGCTTGTGATTCCCGGCGTTATATCCTTATATGTAGTTAGTTCATTATCGGGAGGTTCAATTGGACCATTACCATCATTCCAAGGCCACTGTTCTACCAAATCAACACCAGCTTTGTATATAATAGCAACACCAGCTTTGTATATAATAGCAACTACACCATAAACATAAAAATCAGCAAAATCCACCTCAAAAATATAATCTTGGAACCTAATGAACTTAATATCAGGATCAATGCTTGGGCCAATCAAACTGCTGATGAATATTTCATTAAGATAATTATTGTCTTTTATTGCGAGAAAATGTAGTTTTTGTACTCTTAATGAATTGTTAGATAGTACTACACAATCTGTTTCTTCTTCATTTGCTCCGAATGAGGATCTAGTTTTATCCGTCACCTTAAGACAATAATCTAATTTTCCTTTTTTTATTTTTTCCAATGAAATGTCAAAGTCTTTATTATTGAGGGATTGTGCCACATCTTCATGTGACAGTGGACGTGTTAGACGCAATATCAATGTCATAGTTCTGGCAGCGTCAAAATTTAAACTGTATGGCAATGACACAAGCTTCTTGGAGACAGGAGGACTGGTATTGTGGGTGCTTTGAATACCTAGTTGCTGTCCTGTCTCACTCAACTTTCTGTGTCCATGATCTGTAGGTAGTATTGTGTTGTTAATGTGGGATACTGAATGAATCGAGTCAACAAAGGAATGTTCACTGACCATTGGTATGTTAGGGCTTGGCAGATCTCCATCGAGCTCCTTTACTAAATCTGTGACCATTGGTATGTTAGGGCTTGGCAGATCTCCATTGCGCTCCTTTACTAAATCTGTTGTTTTACTGTCCAATGGCTCTTTGCGCATAGGATGTGGAATAGTAGATTTAGACAACTTTTTGCAACTAGGAAATGTGGTCTTAATATCAGTCTCGGAACTGTGGATGGACTCCTGCATAATAGCATCTTCAAATTGAATCTGTATCTTACCGTCTTTGCGAGGGAACATAAGACTAGGAATGTAATTTTCTTGAAGTGACTTGTCAAACATGATTGCATCATTATTAAAAGGAAAATAACAACCATCTTTCTTGGCCATTTCGATATCCTCAAACTTTAGCAGGCGTGCATTAAACTTAATAACTCGCTTCGATTTCTTGTCAAAGTTCTCAATGCTATGTATGATCAAAATATGATTCTTTTTTAAATGAATTTTGCTCAAAGCCATAACTAAAAGAGGTAAAAAATGTTTATTTGTCCAGCGCTTGGCCTGATCAAGTAGTGGGATTTCGTCAGTCATCATGTCTTTTTAGACATCCGGGGATTTGGTGGGGTCTGTCTAAAATGCGGACGCGTTATGCGGGTGCGATAGAGAGAAAATGCGAACGCTATGTAACATATAGGGGGAAAGCGGGTACTATACGTATTACTTGATAGTGTAGGTATTATCCCGACGACACTGACGATATTGTATACAATGCACCGACGACACTAAGATCTGGTAGAGTTTAACCCGACGATAGGATCACTGCCGGCCCAGTGGAAGTCAGCAAATGTTGCTCCCATTTACCAAAAAGGGGATAAGTCAAACCCCGCCAACTATAGGCCTATCTCACTGACATGTGTTTTATGCAAGGTACTAGAACATATAGTTTCCTCCTCGATAGTAAAACACTTCACTAACCACAGTATTCTGTACCATTTGCAGCAGGGATTTAGAGAAAAACGGTCATGCGTGACCCAACTAGTAATGCTAGTCAATGACTTGGTTACCTCTGTCTACAATAAGCATCAGGTAGATCTCATCCTATTAGACTTCAGTAAAGCTTTCGATACGGTCAATCACGAGAAAGTACTACTAAATTTGCATGAATATGGAGCCAGAGGTCAAACATTAAGGTGGATTAAGAGTTTTCTAGATAATATACTCCAGTCAGTTGTCCTTAATGGTATTAGAGAGGCCATTCCGGTGTCCTCTGGAGTCCCACCGGGATCCGTACGTGGACCCCTGCTTTTCCTAGCCTACATAAACGACCTCCCACAAAACATCAGTTCCAAAGTCCGTATCTTTGCAGATGATACTGCAGTCTATCTATCACTGACATCTGCAAATGAATCGGTCACACTCCAAAACGATCTTAAGAGATTGCAAGAGTGGGAGTTGGGACATGGAATTTAACTCCTCCAAATGTCAAGTTATCCACGTCACCAGAAGGAAACATCCTATTCCCAGTAAATATAAACTCCATGGAGTCCTACTTGAGTCGGTCACCTCAGCCAAATACCTTGGCGTGGATATCTCAAATAACCTGTCGTGGGACACTCACATAAAAAGGTCAACAA
>JABXNX010000838.1:0-14400 GCA_014843695.1 Archivesica marissinica
TATCATCTATCTGTCCGTCAGTATGTCCAAGTTGCTGCTGTATCATCTGTCTGTCCGCCAGTATGTCCAAGTTGCTGCTGTATCATCTGTCTGTCCGTCTAGTATGTCCAAGTTGCTGCTGTATCATCTATCTGTCCGTCAGTATGTCCAAGTTGCTGCTGTATCATCTGTCTGTCCGCCAGTATGTCCAAGATGCTGCTGTATCATCTGTCTGTCCGTCCGTCAGTATGTCCAAGTTGCTGCTGTATCATCTATCTGTCCGTCAGTATGTCCAAGTTGCTGCTGTATCATCTGTCTGTCCGCCAGTATGTCCAAGATGCTGCTGTATCATCTGTCTGTCCGTCCGTCAGTATGTCCAAGTTGCTGCTGTATCATCTATCTGTCCGTCAGTATGTCCAAGTTGCTGCTGTATCATCTGTCTGTCCGCCAGTATGTCCAAGATGCTGCTGTATCATCTGTCTGTCCGTCCGTCAGTATGTCCAAGTTGCTGCTGTATCATCTATCTGTCCGTCAGTATGTCCAAGTTGCTGCTGTATCATCTGTCTGTCCGTCAGTATGTCCAAGTTGTTGCTGTATCATCTGTCCGTCAGTATGTCCAAGTTGCTGCTGTATCATCTGTCTGTCAGTCAGTATGTCCAAGTTGCTGCTGTATCATCTGTCTGTCAGTCAGTCAGTATGTCCAAGTTGCTGCTGTATCATCTGTCTGTCCGTTAGTATGTCCAAGTTGCTGCTGTATCGTCTGTCAGTCAGTATGTCCAAGTTGCTGCTGTATCATCTGTCAGTCAGTATGTCCAAGTTGCTGCTGTATCATCTGTCAGTCAGTATGTCCAAGTTGCTGCTGTATCGTCTGTCTGTCAGTCAGTATGTCCAAGTTGCTGCTGTATCATCTGTCTGTCCGTCAGTATGTCCAAGTTGCTGCTGTATCATCTGTCTGTCCCTCAGTATGTCCAAGTTGCTGCTGTATCATCTGTCTGTCAGTCAGTATGTCCAAGTTGCTGCTGTATCATCTGTCTGTCCGTCAGTATGTCCAAGTTGCTGCTGTATCATCTGTCTGTCAGTCAGTATGTCCAAGTTGCTGCTGTATCATCTGTCTGTCCGTCAGTATGTCCAAGTTGCTGCTGTATCATCTGTCTGTCCGTCAGTATGTCCAAGTTGCTGCTGTATCATCTGTCTGTCAGTCAGTATGTCCAAGTTGCTGCTGTATCATCTGTCTGTCAGTCAGTATGTCCAAGTTGCTGCTGTATCATCTGTCTGTCAGTCAGTATGTCCAAGTTGCTGCTGTATCATCAGTATGTCCAAGTTGCTGCTGTATCATCTGTCTGTCCGTCAGTATGTCCAAGTTGTTGCTGTATCATCTGTCTGTCAGTCAGTATGTCCAAGTTGCTGCTGTATCATCTGTCTGTCCGTCAGTATGTCCAAGTTGTTGCTGTATCATCTGTCTGTCAGTCAGTATGTCCAAGTTGCTGCTGTATCATCTGTCTGTCCGTCAGTATGTCCAAGTTGCTGCTGTATCGTCTGTCTGTCCAAGTTGCTGCTGTATCATCTGTCTGTCCGTCAGTATGTCCAAGTGCTGCTGTATCGTCTGTCGTCAGTATGTCCAAGTTGCTGCTGTATCGTCTGTCTGTCAAGTTGATGCTGTATCGTCTGTCTGTCCAAGTTGCTGCTGTATCGTCAGTATGTCAAGTTGCTGCTGTATCGTCTGTCTGTCCGTCAGTATGTCCAAGTTGCTGCTGTATCGTCAGTATGTCCAAGTTGATGCTGTATGTCGTCTGTCCAAGTTGTGCTTATCGTCAGTATGTTCAAGTTGCTGCTGTATCGTCTGTCTGTCTGTCCGTCAGTATGTCCAAGTTGCTGCTGTATCATCAGTATGTCCAAGTTGATGCTGTATCGTCAGTATGTCCAAGTTGCTGCTGTATCGTCAGTATGTTCAAGTTGCTGCTGTATCGTCTGTCTGTCCGTCAGTATGTTCAAGTTGCTGCTGTATCGTCTGTCTGTCCGTCAGTATTTTCAAGTTGCTGCTGTATCATCTGTCAGTATGTCCAAGTTGCTGCTGTATCATCTGTCTGTCCGTCAGTATGTCCAAGTTGCTGCTGTATCATCTGTCTGTCCGTCAGTATGTTCAAGTTGATGCTGTATCATCTGTCTGTCCGTCAGTATGTCCAAGTTGCTGCTGTATCATCTGTCTGTCCGTCAGTATGTCCAAGTTGATGCTGTATCATCTATCTGTCCGTCAGTATGTCCAAGTTGCTGCTCTATCATCTGTCTGTCCGCCAGTATGTCCAAGATGCTGCTGTATCATCTGTCTGTCCGTCCGTCAGTATGTCCAAGTTGCTGCTGTATCGTCTGTCTGTCGAAGTTGCTGCTGTATCGTCAGTATGTTCAATTTGCTGCTGTATCGTCTGTCTGTCCGTCAGTATGTCCAAGTTGCTGCTGTATCGTCAGTATGTCCAAGTTGATGCTGTATCATCTGTCTGTCCGTCCGTCAGTATGTCCAAGTTGCTGCTGTATCATCTATCTGTCCGTCAGTATGTCCAAGTTGCTGCTGTATCATCTGTCTGTCCGCCAGTATGTCCAAGATGCTGCTGTATCATCTGTCTGTCCGTCCGTCAGTATGTCCAAGTTGCTGCTGTATCGTCTGTCTGTCCAAGTTGCTGCTGTATCGTCAGTATGTTCAAGTTGCTGCTGTATCGTCTGTCTGTCCGTCAGTATGTCCAAGTTGCTGCTGTATCATCGTTGTCCGTCTGTATGTCCAAGTTGCTGCTGTATCGTCTGTCAGTCAGTATGTCCAAGTTGCTGCTGTATCATCTGTCTGTCAGTCAGTCAGTATGTCCAAGTTGCTGCTGTATCATCTGTCTGTCAGTCAGTATGTCCAAGTTGCTGCTGTATCGTCTGTCAGTCAGTATGTCCAAGTTGCTGCTGTATCATCTGTCAGTCAGTATGTCCAAGTTGCTGCTGTATCATCTGTCAGTCAGTATGTCCAAGTTGCTGCTGTATCATCTGTCTGTCAGTCAGTATGTCCAAGTTGCTGCTGTATCATCTATCTGTCAGTCAGTATGTCCAAGTTGCTGCTGTATCATCTGTCTGTCAGTCAGTATGTCCAAGTTGCTGCTGTATCATCTGTCTGTCCGTCAGTATGTCCAAGTTGTTGCTGTATCGTCAGTATGTCCAAGTTGCTGCTGTATCATCTGTCAGTCAGTATGTCCAAGTTGCTGCTGTATCATCTGTCTGTCAGTCAGTATGTCCAAGTTGCTGCTGTATCATCTGTCTGTCAGTCAGTATGTCCAAGTTGCTGCTGTATCATCTGTCAGTCAGTCAGTATGTCCAAGTTGCTGCTGTATCATCAGTATGTCCAAGTTGTTGCTGTATCATCTGTCTGTCCGTCAGTATGTCCAAGTTGCTGCTGTATCATCTGTCTGTCAGTCAGTATGTCCAAGTTGCTGCTGTATCATCTGTCTGTCCGTCAGTATGTCCAAGTTGTTGCTGTATCATCTGTCTGTCAGTCAGTATGTCCAAGTTGCTGCTGTATCATCTGTCTGTCCGTCAGTATGTCCAAGTTGTTGCTGTATCGTCTGTCAGTCAGTATGTCCAAGTTGCTGGTGTAACATCTGTCTGTCCGTCAGTATGTCCAAGTTGCTGCTGTATCGTCTGTCTGTCCAAGATGCTGCTGTATCATCTGTCTGTCCGTCAGTATGTCCAAGTTGCTGCTGTATCGTCTGTCAGTCAGTATGTCCAAGTTGCTGCTGTATCGTCTGTCTGTCCAAGTTGATGCTGTATCGTCTGTCTGTCCAAGTTGCTGCTGTATCGTCAGTATGTTCAAGTTGCTGCTGTATCGTCTGTCTGTCCGTCAGTATGTCCAAGTTGCTGCTGTATCGTCAGTATGTCCAAGTTGATGCTGTATCGTCTGTCTGTCCAAGTTGCTGCTGTATCGTCAGTATGTTCAAGTTGCTGCTGTATCGTCTGTCTGTCTGTCCGTCAGTATGTCCAAGTTGCTGCTGTATCATCAGTATGTCCAAGTTGATGCTGTATCGTCAGTATGTCCAAGTTGCTGCTGTATCGTCAGTATGTTCAAGTTGCTGCTGTATCGTCTGTCTGTCCGTCAGTATGTTCAAGTTGCTGCTGTATCGTCTGTCTGTCCGTCAGTATTTTCAAGTTGCTGCTGTATCATCTGTCAGTATGTCCAAGTTGCTGCTGTATCATCTGTCTGTCCGTCAGTATGTCCAAGTTGCTGCTGTATCATCTGTCTGTCCGTCAGTATGTTCAAGTTGATGCTGTATCATCTGTCTGTCCGTCAGTATGTCCAAGTTGCTGCTGTATCATCTGTCTGTCCGTCAGTATGTCCAAGTTGATGCTGTATCATCTATCTGTCCGTCAGTATGTCCAAGTTGCTGCTCTATCATCTGTCTGTCCGCCAGTATGTCCAAGATGCTGCTGTATCATCTGTCTGTCCGTCCGTCTCAGTATGTCCAAGTTGCTGCTGTATCGTCTGTCTGTCCAAGTTGCTGCTGTATCGTCAGTATGTTCAAGTTGCTGCTGTATCGTCTGTCTGTCCGTCAGTATGTCCAAGTTGCTGCTGTATCGTCAGTATGTCCAAGTTGATGCTGTATCGTCTGTCTGTCCAAGTTGCTGCTGTATCGTCAGTATGTTCAAGTTGCTGCTGTATCGTCTGTCTGTCCGTCAGTATGTCCAAGTTGCTGCTGTATCGTCAGTATGTCCAAGTTGATGCTGTATCGTCTGTCTGTCCAAGTTGCTGCTGTATCGTCAGTATGTTCAAGTTGCTGCTGTATCGTCTGTCTGTCCGTCAGTATGTCCAAGTTGCTGCTGTATCATCAGTATGTCCAAGTTGATGCTGTATCGTCAGTATGTCCAAGTTGCTGCTGTATCGTCAGTATGTTCAAGTTGCTGCTGTATCGTCTGTCTGTCCGTCAGTATGTTCAAGTTGCTGCTGTATCATCTGTCAGTATGTCCAAGTTGCTGCTGTATCATCTGTCTGTCCGTCAGTATGTTCAAGTTGATGCTGTATCGTCTGTATGTCCGTCAGTATGTTCAAGTTGCTGCTGTATCATCCGTCAGTATGTCCAAGTTGCTGCTGTATCATCTATCTGTCCGTCAGTATGTTCAAGTTGATGCTGTATCGTCTGTCTGTCCGTCAGTATGTTCAAATTGCTGCTGTATCATCTGTCTGTCCGTCAGTATGTCCAAGTTGCTGCTGTATCATCTGTCTGTCCGTCAGTATGTTCAAGTTGATGCTGTATCATCTGTCTGTCCGTCAGTATGTCCAAGTTGCTGCTGTATCATCTGTCTGTCCGTCAGTATGTCCAAGTTGATACTGTATCATCTGTCTGTCCGCCATTATGTCCAAGATGCTGCTGTATCATCTGTCTGTCCGTCCGTCAGTATGTCCAAGTTGCTGCTGTATCGTCAGTATGTCCAAGTTGCTGCTGTATCATCTGTCTGTCCATCAGTATGTCCAAGTTGCTGCTGTATCATCTGTCCGTCAGTATGTCCAAGTTGTTGCTGTATCGTCAGTATGTTCAAGTTGCTGCTGTATCATCTATATGTCCGTCAGTATGTTCAAGTTGATGCTGTATCATCTGTCTGTCCGTCAGTATGTTCAAGTTGCTGCTGTATCATCTGTCTGTCCAAGTTGATGCTGTATCATCAGTATGTCCAAGATGCTGCTGTATCATCTGTCTGTCCGTCCGTCAGTATGTCCAAGTTGCTGCTGTATCGTCAGTATGTCCAAGTTGTTGCTGTATCGTCAGTATGGTCAAGTTGCTGCTGTATCATATATCTGTCCGTCAGTATGTTCAAGTTGATGCTGTATCGTCTGTCTGTCCGTCAGTATGTTCAAGTTGCTGCTGTATCATCTGTCTGTCCGTCAGTATGTCCAAGTTGCTGCTGTATCATCTGTCTGTCCGTCAGTATGTTCAAGTTGCTGCTGTATCATATGTCTGTCCGTCAGTATGTTCAAGTTGATGCTGTATCGTCTGTCTGTCCGTCAGTATGTCCAAGTTGCTGCTGTATCATCTGTCTCTCCGCCAGTATGTCCAAGATGCTGCTGTATCATCTGTCCGTCCGTCAGTATGTCCAAGTTGCTGCTGTATCGTCAGTATGTCCAAGATGCTGCTGTATCATCTGTCTGTCCGTCCGTCAGTATGACCAAGTTGCTGCTGTATCGTCAGTATGTCCAAGTTGCTGCTCTATCATCTGTCTGTCCGTCAGTATGTCCAAGTTGCTGCTGTATCATCTGTCTGTCCGTCTGTATGTCCAAGTTGCTGCTGTATCATCTGTCTGTCCGTCAGTATGTCCAAGTTGCTGCTTTATCATCTGTCTGTCCGTCAGTATGTCCAAGTTGCTGCTGTATCATCTGTCTGTCCGTCAGTATGTCCACGTTGTTGCTGTATCATCTGTCTGTCAGTCAGTATGTCCAAGTTGATGCTGTATCATCTGTCTGTCCGTCCGTCAGTATGTCCAAGTTGCTGCTGTATCGTCTGTCTGTCCAAGTTGCTGCTGTATCGTCAGTATGTTCAAGTTGCTGCTGTATCGTCTGTCTGTCCGTCAGTATGTCCAAGTTGTTGCTGTATCATCTGTCCGTCAGTATGTCCAAGTTGCTGCTATATCATCTGTCTGTCAGTCAGTATGTCCAAGTTGCTGCTGTATCATCTGTCTGTCAGTCAGTCAGTATGTCCAAGTTGCTGCTGTATCATCTGTCTGTCCCTTAGTATGTCCAAGTTGCTGCTGTATCGTCTGTCAGTCAGTATGTCCAAGTTGCTGCTGTATCATCTGTCAGTCAGTATGTCCAAGTTGCTGCTGTATCATCTGTCCGTCAGTATGTTCAAATTGCTGCTGTATCATCTGTCTGTCCGTCAGTATGTCCAAGTTGCTGCTGTATCATCTGTCTGTCCGTCAGTATGTTCAAGTTGATGCTGTATCATCTGTCTGTCCGTCAGTATGTCCAAGTTGCTGCTGTATCATCTGTCTGTCCGTCAGTATGTCCAAGTTGATACTGTATCATCTGTCTGTCCGCCAGTATGTCCAAGATGCTGCTGTATCATCTGTCTGTCCGTCCATCATTATGTCCAAGTTGCTGCTGTATCGTCAGTATGTCCAAGTTGCTGCTGTATCATCTGTCTGTCCATCAGTATGTCCAAGTTGCTGCTGTATCATCTGTCCGTCAGTATGTCCAAGTTGTTGCTGTATCGTCAGTATGTTCAAGTTGCTGCTGTATCATCTATCTGTCCGAGTATGTTCAAGTTGATGCTGTATCGTCTGTCTGTCCGTCAGTATGTCCAAGTTGCTGCTGTATCATCTGTCTCTCCGCCAGTATGTCCATGTATCATCTGTCTGTCCGTCCATCATTATGTCCAAGTTGCTGCTGTATCGTCAGTATGTCCAAGTTGCTGCTGTATCATCTGTCTGTCCATCAGTATGTCCAAGTTGCTGCTGTATCATCTGTCCGTCAGTATGTCCAAGTTGTTGCTGTATCGTCAGTATGTTCAAGTTGCTGCTGTATCATCTATCTGTCCGTCAGTATGTTCAAGTTGATGCTGTATCGTCTGTCTGTCCGTCAGTATGTTCAAGTTGATGCTGTATCATCTGTCTGTCCGTCAGTATGTTCAAGTTGCTGCTGTATCATCTGTCTGTCCAAGTTGATGCTGTATCATCAGTATGTCCAAGATGCTGCTGTATCATCTGTCTGTCCGTCCGTCAGTATGTCCAAGTTGCTGCTGTATCGTCAGTATGTCCAAGTTGCTGCTGTATCATCTGTCTGTCCGTCAGTATGTCCAAGTTGAGGCTGTATCATCTGTCCGTCAGTATGTCCAAGTTGTTGCAGTATCGTCAGTATGGTCAAGTTGCTGCTGTATCATATATCTGTCCGTCAGTATGTTCAAGTTGATGCTGTATCGTCTGTCTGTCCGTCAGTATGTTCAAGTTGCTGCTGTATCATCCGTCAGTATGTCCAAGTTGCTGCTGTATCATCTATCTCTCCGTCAGTATGTTCAAGTTAATGCTGTATCGTCTGTCTGTCCGTCAGTATGTTCAAGTTGCTGCTGTATCATCTGTCTGTCCGTCAGTATGTCCAAGTTGCTGCTGTATCATCTGTCTGTCCGTCAGTATGTCCAAGTTGCTGCTGTATCGTCAGTATGTTCAAGTTGCTGCTGTATCGTCTGTCTGTCCGTCAGTATGTCCAAGTTGCTGCTGTATCGTCAGTATGTCCAAGTTGATGCTCTATCGTCTGTCTATCCAAGTTGCTGCTGTATCGTCAGTATGTTCAAGTTGCTACTGTATCGTCAGTATGTCCAAGTTGCTGCTGTATCGTCAGTATGTCCAAGTTGATGCTGTATCGTCTGTCTGTCCAAGTTGCTGCTGTATCGTCAGTATGTTCAAGTTGCTGCTGTATCGTCTGTCTGTCCGTCGGTATTTCCAAGTTGCTGCTGTATCATCAGTATGTTCAAGTTGATGCTGTATCGTCAGTATGTCCAAGTTGCTGCTGTATCGTTCAGTATGTTCAAGTTGCTGCTGTATCGTCTGTCTGTCCGTCAGTATGTTCAAGTTGCTGCTGTATCGTCTGTCTGTCCGTCAGTATGTTCAAGTTGCTGCTGTATCATCTGTCAGTATGTCCAAGTTGCTGCTGTATCATCTGTCTGTCCGTCAGTATGTTCAAGTTGATGCTGTATCGTCTGTCTGTCCGTCAGTATGTTCAAGTTGCTGCTGTATCATCCGTCAGTATGTCCAAGTTGCTGCTGTATCATCTATCTGTCCGTCAGTATGTTCAAGTTGATGCTGTATCGTCTGTCTGTCCGTCAGTATGTTCAAGTTGCTGCTGTATCATCTGTCTGTCCGTCAGTATGTCCAAGTTGCTGCTGTATCATCTGTCTGTCCGTCAGTATGTTCAAGTTGATGCTGTATCATCTGTCTGTCCGTCAGTATGTCCAAGTTGCTGCTGTATCATCTGTCTGTCCGTCAGTATGTCCAAGTTGATGCTGTATCATCTATCTGTCCGTCAGTATGTCCAAGTTGCTGCTGTATCATCTGTCTGTCCGCCAGTATGTCCAAGATGCTGCTGTATCATCTGTCTGTCCGTCCGTCAGTATGTCCAAGTTGCTGCTGTATCGTCTGTCTGTCCAAGTTGCTGCTGTATCGTCAGTATGTTCAAGTTGCTGCTGTATCGTCTGTCTGTCCGTCAGTATGTCCAAGTTGTTGCTGTATCATCTGTCCGTCAGTATGTCCAAGTTGCTGCTATATCATCTGTCTGTCAGTCAGTATGTCCAAGTTGCTGCTGTATCATCTGTCTGTCTGTCAGTCAGTCAGTATGTCCAAGTTGCTGCTGTATCATCTGTCTGTCCCTTAGTATGTCCAAGTTGCTGCTGTATCGTCTGTCAGTCAGTATGTCCAAGTTGCTGCTGTATCATCTGTCCCCCCCAGCTGGGCAGGGGTTAGAATATCCCAGCTGTCGCACTACAGAGGGGTACAACCCCCCCCCCAATGTGCCTGCCTGTTTGCCGTGGGCGGAGACCTGTGTCGCCTGATGAGAGGATCCTGGTGGTTGAGTAGAATCAGTGTTGGCAAATAATACCCTGTTTCCACAACATACCACTTCGGCCTTAAGTTGGGTTAAACGGGAGGTCAGGAAAGCCCGTCCTTGATCAATCGGCTGGTCATGCCGAGCCCTAGGGCATCGTTAATCTTAAACACATATTTTTTTAATTTGTCTTGAAAACAAATATTGATTCTCTAAATATTTATACTCTTTCATTGTCTTCTTTTTGATGCCCTAGAAGGCGGTGGCTCATGGGCTAATCGGGTGAAAGTTTGATTGACTTTTGTAACCTCCCAAGGATAGTCTAAACTTGGTAGGACCTTCTGTGGGAATACACTTGTCCAGTCTAGTCCTTTCATTCTGAGTATATCATTGATGTATCCCTGTCATGATCTGCGATGGATTTCCCCAGATCATGTCCCCTTGTTGGGCTCTGAGACGGGTGGGGAGCATTGACGATGAACTATATATTACTATTATGAGTTCCACTCAAAAAAAAAGCCAAGCGTGCACTAAGTGAATCTGATGATGATTCTATTGAACAACAGAGAGTGAACTTCCCTCGCTTCATTCTCATTGAGGCGGTAGACAGTTCAAAACCTATCACAAAAATTTCCCCTTTCGTCATTGAAAAGCAAATGAAATCTATCCTAGGTACACCTAAATCTGTTAAAAGTCTTCGAAATGGAAGTCTTTTGGTTGAAATTACTTCAAAAGCTCAATCTCACAATTTATTATCAACGAACACCTTCTTTGGACATTCTGTGAAGGTCAGTCCCCACAAATCTTTGAACTCATCCAAAGGTGTCATCAGGTGCAGGGAATTATCTTCCTGCTCTTTGGATGAGATCAAAGAAGGTTTGTCAAGTCAAGGGATCATTGACGTGAAGAGAATATCAATAAAACGTAACAACGAAATAAAAACAACAAACACATATATAGTTACATGTGACACACCAGTCATCCCGTCACGTATCAAAGTCGGCTACCAGATTGTCACCGTCGACATATATGTACCTAACCCTCTTAGATGCTTTAAATGCCAGAAGTATGGTCATCATGAGGATAGGTGTCGGAACGAGTCTGTATGCTCCAAGTGTGCTGAGACTGCTCCACAACATCAAGAGAACAACTGCCCCAAAACAAATAAATGCGCCAATTGTGGCGCTGATCATATTTCCAATTCTAAAGACTGTGTCTCCTGGAAAAAAGAAAAAGAAATAGTTAAGATCAAATATTCGGAAAACATTTCATTCCAGGATGCAAGAAAGATTTATGAATCTCGATACAAATTCGAAAATCAGCCAAGCTATGCAAGTGTTGCTAAAACAGCCTCTGTTGAATGCAAAACTTGCAAAAACTTGTTAACCAAACTTTGCAAAATCTTTCCAGACAAAAAAACAGAAATAATGCAGTTATTCCCTGGTTCTGATAGTTCTTCTCACCTTGACCAGCTTACAAATCAAAATATACCACAAACACCTAAACCTACGCTTACAAATCAAAATACACCACAAACACCTAAACCTACAGCAGACAAACAAAAACAAGCAAAAACAAACATACACAAGAATCCAACAACAACAAACACTCGAAACAACAATACACAAGAAAAACACATTCAACCAAAAACAACATCAACTTCATCAAAACCAATACCTACTAAAAAAGAATCTACAGCTCAACAAGCATCAACTTCAACAAAAAAGCAATCTGCTGTCACTTCCAGACAGCAGAAAAATAAACATATACAATCAGATAAACAATCAGATAAACACACAGTGTCCAGTCCAGTGTCTACAAGCAATAGATACTCGGATATGGACACCGACGATGACAATCTGGAGGGCGAGGCATCAGACTCGGACAAGTCCGAGTCTATGACCTGGCAAGATGGCGAGGGTGGCGGGAGCAAGAACCTCCAGTCGTTGCAGGATGCCACTTAATATATTTTTAACTTTATATTTTATCTATGAATAATAATTATGTAAATATCGGTATAATATTTTTAATAATTAATCTCTCAATAATGGCCAATGGAATTATCCAGTGGAATTGTCGAGGTTTAAAATCTAATTTTGCAGAGCTTTCTCTTTTAGTGCAAGAACATAAACCTGCTGCGTTATGCCTTCAAGAAACATTTTTGAAACACAATGATACAATTTCTATAAAACATCACACCATTTTCAATAAAATATACAGTGAAGGTGATAAAGCCCAGGGTGGGGTATCTATCATCGTCAATAATAGTGTTCCACATAAGGAATTACTGTTAAATACAAACTTACAAGCTGTTGCTGTAAGACTGTCATTACATAGCACTATCACACTGTGTTCACTATATCTTCCCCAAGTAAACCAATTGAAGAACATAGGCTGAATGATCTTCTAATACAATTACCCACTCCATATATTCTAATAGGTGATTTCAATGCACATAACATCATCTGGGGTTGTAATAATACAAATCAAAGAGGTCTCCAGATAGAGAATTTCATCTCTGATAATTCTCTTTCTTACATGAATGATCCATCTTCCAAAACATATTTACACCCAGGAACAGGATCCTATTCTGCAATAGATCTTACACTATGTAGCCCAGTCATACTTCCAGATTTCTCATGGAAAGTCGATGATGATCTCCACGGAAGCGACCACTACCCCATCCTCATATCTGAAAATCAGCCAACAGCTTATAGTCAACCCAGAAGATGGAAATTTTCTAAAGCAAATTGGACTAAATTCCAACAACTTTGTGAACAAACAATTTCATATGAAACATTCAAGGATTGTCGTGATCAAACACAGCTATTCACTACATTACTAATAAAAGCAGCAGAACAATCCATACCTCAGACGTCACCTAATCCAAAGAGACCATACAAACCCTGGTATGATGATTATTGTAAGAAAGCCATCCAAAATAGGAAATCGGCCATAAGAAAATTCAATTTGAGACCCACCACAGAAAATTTAAACAACATTCGCATATATAGAGCAAAAGCACGACGTACAATACAAAGCAGCAAACGCAAATGTTGGAAACAATACATCTCAAGACTAAATAACAGAACAACAACTAAGAAAACGTGGGACATGATCAGAACAATTAATGGCAAAGGTACTTCACCTATTAGCCACCTCACTGCAAACAACAAACAAATCACCACACCTCTGGAAATTTCAAACACCTTAGCAGAAACATTTGCACAAAAATCATCAGCAAATAATTATTCACAAAAATTTCAGAAATTCAAAAACACTAAAGAAAAAACTAAACTTCAATTCAAAGAACAAAGAACATTACAACAAACTATTTAATCTTAAAGAACTAAAGTCTGCTTTGTCAAAAGCACATGATACATCCCCAGGTCCAGATAAAATCCACTATCAATTCTTAAAACATCTACCTAGCTCCTCCCTCTTTATATTATTGGACATGTTTAATTCTATATGGCAAACTGGTGAATTTCCTACATCTTGGAGGGAGGCTTTAGTCATCCCAATACCAAAACCAGATAAGAATAAAAAGGATCCAAACAACTATAGACCCATAGCGTTAACAAGTTGTATATGTAAAACTATGGAAAGAATGGTAAACAACCGGCTTGTATGGTTTCTCGAATCAAATCATTTAATTGTTAATGTCCAGAGTGGCTTTCGTCAGCAGCGAAGCACACTGGATCATCTAGTTCGTTTCGAAACATTTATAAGAGAGGGCTTTGTCAATAAACAACATGTTGCTTCAGTATTTTTCGACCTTGAGAGTGCTTATGACACAACCTGGAAATATGGCATTTTAAAAGATCTTCACGACTTTGACCTCAGAGGACGCCTTCCATTATTTATTTCTGCATTTTTAAATGACAGACTTTTTCGTGTTCGTGTTTGTAATACCCTATCAGATGCTCGGGAACAGCAGATGGGTGTACCACAGGGTTGTATTTTGTCCGTTACATTGTTTAGTATTAAGATAAACAATATTGTTAAATCAATAAATCCAGGGGTTGAGTGCTCCCTTTATGTAGATGATTTTGTTATTTGCTTCAGGTCTAGTAATATGAACATAATAGAACGCCAACTCCAGCAATGTCTGAATAAACTTCAGACTTAGTCGGATGAAAATGGTTTTAAATTTTCTAAATCAAAAACTAAATGTATGCATTTTTGTAATCTACGTGGACTTCATCCAGACCCAGAAGTTTACCTGGATGGCTCACATGTAGAAGTAGTCACAGAATACAAATTTTAGGTGTTATCTTTGATAAAAAACTCTCATTCATTCCTCATATTAATAATTTAAAAAAGAAATGTCAAAAAGCTCTAAATATTTTAAAGGTTGTGGCACATTCCGATTGGGGAGCTGATAGAAAGGTCCTTCTACGGCTCTATCGGTCATTGGTTCGCTCTAAGCTGGATTATGGTTCGATAATTTACGGATCTGCACGAAAATCGTACCTGAAAATACTTGATCCTATACATAATCACGGTCTACGATTAGTCCTTGGAGCTTTCAGAACTTCTACTGTTAAAAGTCTTTATGCTGAAGCAAATGAACCCTCTCTGTATGCTAGACGACAGAAGCTAGCTCTTCAATACCTACTGAAACTCAAGTCAAATCCTCTAAACCCAGCTCACAAAGTGGTCTTTCAACCCCAATTTAAAGTGCAGTTTCAAAGAAAACCGAGAGCTATTGACCCACTAGGTATACGTATGGAACAATGTCTAGATGACCTACATATTGACATGAAATCTATTGCACAGTATAAAATCCCAGATTCTCCTCCTTGGACCCTTAAAACTGCCGAGTTTCGCTTTGATCTCACTTCTGATAAAACGTCTATTACAGACAGGAGCCA
>JABXNX010000839.1:0-14399 GCA_014843695.1 Archivesica marissinica
GGCACACTCATCCATGAGGGGGGGCGGCTTTACTGGCACACTCATCCATGAGGGGGGGTACGGCTTTACTGGCACACTCATCAATGAGGGGGGGGACGTCTTTACTGGCACACTCATCCATGAGGGGGGACGGCTTTACTGGCACACTCATCCATGAGGGGGGATGGCTTTACTGGCACACTCATCCATGAGGGGGGGACGGCTTTACTGGCACACTCATCCATGAGGGGGGGACGGCTTTACTGGCACACTCATCCATGAGGGGGGTCGGCTTTACTGGCACACTCATCCATGGGGGGGACGGCTTTACTGGCACACTCATCCATGAGGGGGGACGGCTTTACTGGCACACTCATCCATGAGGGGGGACGGCTTTACTGGCACACTCATCCATGGGGGGGGGACGGCTTTACTGGCACACTCATCCATGAGGGGGGGACGGCTTTACTGGCACACTCATCCATGAGGGGGGACGGCTTTACTGGCACACTCATCCATGGGGGGGACGGCTTTACTGGCACACTCATCCATGGGGGGGACGGCTTTACTGGTCCTTTCACCGTTTCTTTGGTTATTCGTGGTGGAGACGGCGGTACCTGATGCTGAATTCGAACGCCAGCACCCACCATAATGCATACGACTTGTGAATACAACAGTGCCCGCCGTCAATTTATCTGTAAGCTGGACAACACACCGTACCCATATCTGCTCAAAATGTCTTGTTCCTATCTATTTCCATTTTCCGTCTCTGGCTATCTCTTCACAACTTTAATACGCAGGTCGGGTGATGTTCATCCAAATCCTGGACCATCATCCAACTCTGATAGTTCTGACATACTGTCTTCACCTTATCTTGGTCTTATCAATAGCGGTCTAAGTGTCATGCATCTCAACATACAGAGCCTGAAACCCAAAATCGATCTTCTCGAAGTCGAGGCACAACCATACGATATTCTCGTGTTTACAGAAACCTGGCTTAATTCAAACATCCCTGACAAAGACCTATACATTCCAAATTTCAATTTACCATTCCGTTGTGACAGGAAGGATCGGATCGGATCGGCGGAGGTGTCACTATATACGTCAGAGACCGACTACACGCCGTTGAATGCCATAATCTATCCGTGAATGGACTTGAGGCTCTCTGGGTTGAGATACGTCTTAGCCAGCGCAAGTTACTAGTAGGTGGAATTTATAGACCACCGGATTCAAACAACAACTATTGGTGCTTCTGGAGCAAAGCATCGACCAGGCATTCAACCATCTATGTGACAACATTTTTGTCACTGGTGACTTTAATATTAACATCGAGGCATCGCCTTCCAACACAATGAGTAGACTAATTTCATCACACAACGCTGAACAGCTCATCAACTCACCTACCAATTTTACAGAATACTCCAGCTCTCTGATCGATCTCATGTTCATCAAGAACCCTCGTCATGTCATCTCCAGCTTTGTAGCGGACCCCTTTGTTCCTAATCTTGTCAGATTTCATTGTCCCGTTGTTACTGTTTTGAAATTCTCTAAACCCAAACATGTGAATTCAAGAGGCGTATTTGGT
Source organism: Archivesica marissinica (assembly GCA_014843695.1). Classification (NCBI taxonomy): domain Eukaryota; kingdom Metazoa; phylum Mollusca; class Bivalvia; order Venerida; family Vesicomyidae; genus Archivesica; species Archivesica marissinica. Next base: position 1,565 of record JABXNX010000839.1, read on the forward strand.
TATATGAAAGAGGAGACTACAACGAATATCGACGTATCCTGTCTTCAACCGACTGGAATGAACATCTGAGCCACGACAACATAGTCATTGCAGCTAATAATATTGCAGAAACAATACTTTCCGCAGCGTTCCACTCCATTCCTAACAAGCTTGTGACTATTAGACCAACATATATCCCCTGGATTAACAACAGTATCAGACGTATGATCCGCAAACGTAACAAACTTCACAAAAAGGCAAACTCTTCAAATACCACTACAAACTGGGCCAACTTCAGACAATCCAGAAATGACACCACAAAACTCATCCGTCAAACCAAAGCCACATACCAACAGAAACTCATCGATAAGGCTAACGCTAGAGACACACCAGTTAAAGAATGGTACAAAATTGCGAAAAAACTTAACAACAAACACACATCTACCACCATTCCTCCACTAGCAGATAACGGTACAGAGGCTTCTTCTGACCACGACAAGGCTTAACTGTTGAACACATATTTCTGTAATCAAGCATCTCTTGATGACCGCAACCACGTTCTTCCACCTGTCGCCAACACTATGCTTCCCACTCTATCAGACATCATCCTCACCGTTCAAGACGTTAAAGATGCCATATCTAACATCGATTCCTCTAAGGCAAGTGGTCCTGATCCCATCTATCCAAGACTCATCCGCGAGGGAGCAGATGCTCTAGCTACACCACTTTCTATTTATTTCAACAAACTGCTGTCAATTTCGACATTCCCTTCTCCATGGAAAATGGCAAACGTAACACCAATCTTCAAAAAGTCAGATCCTTCTAAACCTTCTAACTATCGCCCAATCTCTCTCTTGAGTTGCATTGGAAAGCTTATGGAGCGCTGTGTCCATAAGTATTTATACAACTTTGTTATTGGTAATGGACTTATCACTCCTTCTCAGTCAGGGTTCATCAAAGGTGATTTAACCATCAATCAGCTCACATTTCTGTATAACGACATCTGCCAAGCTCTGGATGAAGGGAAAGAGGTTCGGGTTGTCTTTTGCGACATATCTAAGGCGTTCGGCAGAGTCTGGCATCGTGGCCTACTTCACAAACTGGCTTCTATGGTAATTTATTAAATTGGTTTTCTTCATACTTATCCCAGCGAAGGCAACGTGTAGTCATCTCAAACACTTCCTCTAGTTGGTCATCTGTCAATGCTGGTGTCCCCCAAGGGTCCATTCTTGGTCCGCTCCTATTTCTCATTTACATTAACGACATCGTCAAAGATATTCAAGCCAAGATACGACTGTTTGCTGATGACACCAGTTTGTATATCATAGTCGATGCTCCAATATCTTCAGCCACTATTCTCAACGAGGATTTACGTACTATCCACACATGGTCCAAGGACTGGCTAGTCACCTTTAACCCTTCCAAAACAGAGAGTATGCTGTTCTCCAGGAAACGGATAAAGCGACCTCACCCAAACCTTACTATGGATAATGTTGTCGTTGACCAGGTCAGCACACATAAACACATCGGACTCACGCTCTCTGATGATGCCAAATGGTCATCACACATAAACACAACGGTAAACAAGGCATGGCAAAGAATCGGAACTCTACGATCACTCAAATATATTCTCAACCGGAAGAGCCTGGAGCGCATGTACTTTTCATTCATACGGCCTGTTCTTGAATACGGTGACACCGTGTGGGACAACTGTACCATTAAACTTAAGAACGAAATCGAATCGATCCAAAACGAGGCAGCAAGAATAGTGTCTGGTGCCACAAAACTCTGTAACATCAAATTTCTACTAAATGAACTGAAATGGGACACTTTGGCAGCAAGGCGAAAGAAACACAGACTCACATTACTTTACAAGATGGAATCAAGCATATCTCCAGCATACCTAACCGACTTAATTCCGACACAGGCCCAAAGATATCAACTTAGAAATGCATCTGACATTCCATTGATCCATACCAGAACACAAACATACAGCTCATCATTTCTACCATTAACGATAAAAGATTGGAACACACTGCCAACTGACATCCGCAACTCTATATATATGTACATGTATGTATCAAGTTGTTTTTTGGAAACAATTCAACGTTTATTTATATAAAAATTATGCTAGCTCGATTGCGAAACAAGTTTTTACAACTAATATACTCTCGAGACCTCATTCCTCATTCCTGATGGAATCCATCGCCACGAGGGAGAGAGAAAGAAGAGACAACGTGGAATTTAAATACATTGCCTAAGCTGTTTTAAAATTACTGAAAGAAAATTCCTATTTCTAGATGTACTTCAGCCAGTATAAGCTTCATTGCTAAATCAATTAAAAACGTATTTTCAAAATAAAAATGTCCACACAGCAACTGCGAACACACACAATGATATAACCTGTTCTGATGTCATTCCCACCATCACACAATTTAATAAAGGCATTTTTACACAACGAGAACATTATTCCGGACGGTAGTAATTTAGAATTCTGTTTGCAGATTGCATTTTCCACAGAATATGTTTAAGATCGGATCGTTCTGTCTGTCTTATTGGGAAAGTGATTCTAGCTAGAGACAGTTTCGGATTAATGCTGGCTGATGGTTTTCAAACAGTGGGGCCAACATTACTGGCATGTGCTCTATGCAAACTGGAATTAAACAAACATATCGAATACTAGTGCCGCCGTATGCAGCTTCGAAACTTGTTAGATTAGAGAACATATCTCAGGACCTTCGCCAAGATGACTTCCGGAATATTAGGACGGGAAATCAATAGTCTAAAGTTAATATATTGTACTGCCGCCGAATTCGAACTACAGGAGGGATCTTCAGTAACAAAATATTTAGAAAAACTGCACCAGTCCGACCAGGAGGGGCACAAATGCAACATCCTGCTTGGCCGTAAAGGTTGTACATGTACAACATATTCATGTGGTAAACATAGTTGCACACAATGTCCTAGACAGTCCATGTCGTAGTTATGTGTATATATACGCCATGTACCTGTAACCTGAACGTTTGATTGGGTGTTTGGGGATTAAAGGTAAGCCGACAGCTTAGGTTATATGGCGAATCTCTAGCTATTATTGGTGGAGGAAGACACCGTGTGCCCCCTTCGAGCAGTATTCCAGGCACGGACCGGCACCTGGGTTGAACCACAGCCCTTCAACACACGAGTGAATTCGACACCCACAGTGGGATAGTAACCTAATCGACAAGTGATTTGAAGTCAACAACCTAAACCACTCGGCCACGGAGGCACACGTAACATGAATGTCCTGTTACAATTACTCACATTGAAGTCAACAACCTAAACCACTCGGCCACGGAGGCACACGTAACCTGAATGTCCTGTCACAGTTAATCACAGGTATTCAATATAGTGTGCGTATCTCGATAGTACAGAATCTTCAACGTTCACATGGTCTCTTATCCACAATACACCGCACTGTCCGATTAGCGCAGTGGTTAACGCGCTCGTTTCTCACCAATGCAACCCGGGTTCGATCTTCGGACCGGGAAGTATGTGAGATGGTACGGTGGTCGTCAGATCGGACAGGTGGGTTTTTCCCGGGTACTCCGGTTTCCTCCCAGACGAATGACCACATTTACGCTTTCATCCGCGCCAACGAGAGCGATTAATATAAGTTGTTAGAAATTGCTTCGCAATCGGTGTAAAATAAATATAAAGTTTAAAAAAGACATAGTACGTGCGAAATTCATGGAATGTTACTCTCAATTTTCAGTATGCCCATACTATTTTGATTTCAAAGGCCAATGAAATCCATAGCTACGTATACCATTTTCATACTACACACACGTGTAGGCTCTGTTATAATAAAATAGTAGAGGAAATACTAATATACAGACGGATCTGTAGTCCAGTGGTAACACGCTGGACTAGAAATCCAGGAATTGCGGGTTCGATCCCCCGTCTGACCCTAATAAAATTAACAGTCTTTCAGATGGGACGTTAATCCGAGGTCTCGTGTCGGTGCTGTACATCGCGCACGTAAAATAACCAGAGGAGACTCTGGAATGGGTCTCTGTCTGTATCGTTGCACTATCCACCAAAAATCTAAAATTACTAATCTCTTCAGGAGGCGTCGCTCATATGGGCCACCGGAGCGACGATAAATACACGTAAAACACACTAATTGGTATATTTTAATATTTGTCCGCCGGATGTATTCGACTAATGCAATATTTTCAAGGTGACAATTATTCCACACGTGGGCCGGGTATACCCATCCCGCCCGTGCATTTGGATATCAGACATTGATCTGAATAAACTGACCTACATTTTATCGAGACCGAATTTGCAATGTAGACCGATTTCACAAATGACCACACGTGTATGAACATTTCATAGGTAACCCCTGAACAATTTGAATGTACTATACGAACGTTTCTTTTTTGGTTCAGAATACATAGGCCATATCTTAGTTCAACTATATGTTTTATATTAACCTAAATATATACCGTTGCTATATATATACGGCTTTCGTAGGAGACATTCTAGAAACATTGCGATTTAATGGCATGCTTTTCCAACAATAAATCCTATAATGTCAATTACAGGGTACGGCATAATTATCCAAGTAGAACAAACAATTATCCATGTGAGTGGCTAGTCCCGTCCAGAAGACATTTGTAATTTGGAAACATCTAAATAATGATCAAACGTTTTTATAAACACATTAGTGTATCCAGTGTATTTATATGCAGATCACCGGGGTTGTTATGTGATTATGTGACACCTTCGGTAACAGTACATGACACATATAGGATACTCTACAAGATATGTATCTTCTGCAACAGTACCTAGACAACTAGACACATATAGGACACTCTATAATATATGTATCTTCTGTAACAGTACGCGGACAACTAGACACATATAGGACACTCTACAAGATATGTATCTTCTGTAACAGTACGCGGACAACTAGACACATATAGGACACTCTACAAGATATGTATCTTCTGTAACAGTACATGAACAACTAGATACATATAGGATACTCTACAAGATATGTATCTTCTGTAACAGTACATGAACAACTAGATACATATAGGACACTCTACAATATATGTATCTTCTGTAACAGTACATGAACAACTAGACACATATAGGACACTCTATAATATATGTATCTTCTGTAACAGTACCTGGACAACTAGACACATATAGGACACTCTATAATATATGTATCTTCTGTAACAGTACGCGGACAACTAGACACATATAGGACACTCTACAAGATATGTATCTTCTGTAACAGTACGCGGACAACTAGACACATATAGGACACTCTACAAGATATGTATCTTCGGTACCAGTACGCGGACAACTAGACACATATAGGACACTCTACAAGATATGTATCTTCTGTAACAGTACATGAACAACTAGACACATATAGGACACTCTATAAGATATGTATCTTCGGTAACAGTACATACATGAACAACTAGACACATATAGGACACTCTACAAGATATGTATCTTCTGTAACAGTACGCGGAAAACTAGACACATATAGGACACTCTACAAGATATGTATATTCTGTAACAGTACCTGGACAACTAGACACATATAGGACACTCTACAATATATGTATCTTCGGTAACAGTACCTGGACAACTAGACACACATAGGACACTCTACAAGATATGTATCTTCGGTAACAGTACCTGGACAACTAGACACATATAGGACACTCTAGAATATATGTATCTTCTGTAACAGTACGCGGACAACTAGACACATATAGGACACTCTACAAGATATGTATCTTCGGTAACAGTACCTGGACAACTAGACACATATAGGACACTCTACAAGATATGTATCTTCGGTAACAGTACCTGGACAACTAGACACACATAGGACACTCTACAAGATATGTATCTTCGGTAACAGTACATACATGAACAACTAGACACATATAGGACACTCTAGAATATATGCATCTTCTGTAACAGTACGCGGACAACTAGAAACATATAGAACACTCTATAATATATGTATCTTCTGTAACAGTACGCGGACAACTAGACACATATAGGACACTCTACAATATATGTATCTTCGGTAACAGTACATGAACAACTAGACACATATAGGACACTCTACAATATATGTATCTTAGGTAACAGTACGCGGACAACTAGACACATTTAGAACACTCTATAATATATGTATCTTCTTTAACAGTACGCGGACAACTAGACATATATAGGACACTCTACAAGATATGTATCTTCGGTAACAGTACATACATGGACAACTAGACACATATAGAACACTCTACAAGATATGTATGTCCATTGTAAGATAAGGATGTATTTGTATAGTAGATGACGGAAGATTTGTTACCAAGAAGCGTATTATATGTTATGGAAAATATACTTTATCTTTACCTTCATAAGTAATAATGGTCAAAAAACAACGGCCTGCCTGCTTAATAAACTTTACTTTATTAGTCAGTGCCTAATAAAACGTTCGTGACGTCAGAATGCTGTGTATATGACGTAACACGTTCACATATGGTATGATGATCTTCAGGTTATTCAGAATATTCCGTATTATTCCTATCTAAAACTTCTTTTTTATCAGAAGATAGGATAATTAGACGAATATTAGGCCACCCTCTTATAAATTAAAAATATTATTAGGCTCGTTTCCGAAAAAATACCAGGCTCCGCAGAACCTCGCCGTGTGTGTTTTCTCCAACTCACCATATAAATTAAAATTTAGAAGGCAGTAACCTAATATTCTCTATATAACTGAATTACAGCATTTCCAAAGACATTCTTATATAACCCACTATGTCGTTAAGACAAAATAAACCACCGGTGTGCGACTAAACAAACGAGACTCGATTTAATCAATAGGTTCTATTGCGGCTTTCCAGCAATTGTTGGTGGAGGAAGACACCGGTGTGCGATCCTCTGCATCCCGGGGTCCGTACGCCTGCTAGATAGCGTTCTTACGTGAAATAAATCGTTACCCCAAGTGAGATTCGAACATCCATCGGAGAGTGGATATTTCTTTGAAGTAAACAACGACAACACTTAGTTGCTTGTTTGTTTTTATTTATCGTCGCTACCGGTTTCCCATATGAGCGACGCCTCCTGAAGATATTAGTCATTTTAGATTTTTGGAGGATAGTGCATGGTACAGACAGAGACCCATTCCAGAGTCTCATCTGGTTCTTTTACGTGCACGGTGCAAAGCACCGACACGAGACCTCGGTTTAACGTCCCATCTGAAAAACTGTTAATTTTATTATGGTCAGAGGAGGTCGAACCTGCGATCCCTAGTCCAGCGTGTTACCACTGGACTACAGATCCGACTATGTTTGTGCTGACATTTCGTTTGAATTGCACAAGGATTTCTATTTCGTGTAATTCGCGTGATACTAATATAAGGGTTGGAATTGACAAGCCGCCTGGACGCTCAGTAGAATATTATCTAGAGATACGAAACACTAGTAGAAGCTGTAACTGTATGCCAACCATAGAAAAGAGGTAGTGTCAAACAAGGCGAATCTTAGCTTGTCTATATAGTGCTATAGCACTTATAGACATTAGGTAACCCAATAGAAACGTTCTATACCATTTATATAGAAACGTTCTATACCATTTATATAGAAACGTTCTATACCATTTATATAGAATAGAGATCCAATAGAAAAGGTCCAATAATGGAATCATGTGGAATACCATCAGAACTAAGATCTTAAATTAGATTTACAATTTGGAAGACTGACCCTTTGTGATGAGAACAAAATAATAACTCGCCAGGGATGTCAATTTATTTCTAATTGAAATACAACTTTTTACCCCAAAACACGATCAACTCATTTACTTATGCGTCACAGGAAATAGGTCAAATTTCGTTGCATCAATCGATAGATTGGAACAGTGAGTGATATATTACGTAATTAGGGAGAAGAACTATATAAGTTTTCTTTCGTTCTAATCCCTTTCAGTCTATTGTTGTTAATTTATATGAAAAATGTTTAATTATGTTATGTACATGTAAAATACTGAAATAAATAAATGTTTAAATTATTACGTAATTCAACAGATTAACAGTACAGCCACATGGGATACACGCTGACATGAGAGAGATTGGTTGGTATCTCAAACATAAATAAGGGTGCACTTATAAACATTCTTTGTTTGCGGAAGAGGGATACTGAACGATAGTTATTGATCAAAGATGGGTCACCGGGTTAACGCTAACATTAGATTATTTCCAATTATAGTCTTGATTGAGAAGTTGAATATTGAGAACAAACAACTAGCTAGCTCAGAAGACATTTTAAAGACACACACGATTGGTTTAAACATATGTATTCGTTCATTATGTACAGTACATATCTATTTTATAGCTATACAAACGAAAATGGATTTAATCGGAAGCTTGAAGCACATACGATTGGTGTTGTTCTCTGGATCAATTGCCATTTCAAAGATTTAAAGCAGATTTATAAGACCTCGTCCGGACATATAATAACACAAGTAAGAGACAACTAAGACAATAATCGGCATGTTCGGTAGTACCATATTGGCGATGTAATAAATTCAAGTCAGACATGTGAAGAAATCGTTCAGAACAACCGACTTCGATATTGATGTCGGATATAATTATACCACCAGACGCGGGAGAAGGAATGCAACACACAGAGTTGGGCTTAGTAAACGATCTAGGACAATTCCTCCAACTTGTTATCGCCACACTTCCATCTTTCACGTGTCTTGCTAGCTTGATAATATGATTCATATGCGTTTCCCTAATTTTGGACATGTTTTGCTTTTTAAAGCGACACTACATCGCTGAAAACGCAAATGTATGCAGAATGCAATTTGCTATTATATGGTATAATCCCCCCCCCCTCAATATATGCCTTAAAAATTGAGTATTTCAACAAATAAACAAACGTCGTATACGCGGTTTGTTGACATAACAAAATAATGTAAATATGGTCGACATGCATGCGTAATACAAGGCGTTTATAATAACACGAAGTATGCTACATATTGACCGTGATATCTCACATGCGTACCTATATATATTTATTTGTAGTCTACTCTTAGTTAAATTATCTCTATACGAAAGTATCGCGTGTTTAGTATTGACTTCAATGACAACAAACGTCAAATCAGGAGCCTGGATTACCGTTATATGAAATCCTACTTTCACGTTTGAAAGTTTGTATACCACAAACACACTGTTTATTGATTCAATGTTAGTGTTTGAATGTATTCAGAAGAATTTGTAGTAGCAATGCATTTATACGTGAACAGATGAACTTTATATGTTGTTTACGATGTAAGCTTTAAGATAACGGAAACATTCCCAATGGTGTATATGGCATATGTATGCTTGCCTACAGATGGAATATTTTGCGTTTCCTGATAAGTATCCCCAGTTCGGTTGTAAACAATGGCGGTATGATTTTACTAACAAGAATAGTTCAATTTGGAAGTGTTGAAAGTTCTATGATTTTATCAGAAACAGGCAGAATGGACGATTACATAATAAATTTATACACGTGTTTCTTTGTATTACAACTATATCGCTATAGGAAGTCATGATAGCGCAGTGGTAACACGTTCGCTTCAGGTCCGGAGTTCGAGCCCCGCTGGAGCCGTTACGATTGTGCCATTAGGCAAGGCATTTAAATTCCACATTGCCCCTTCTCTCTCCCTCGTGGCGATGAAATCCATCAGGAATGAGGTCTTGAGAGTGATTAATATAAGTTGCAAGAACTTGTTTCGCAATCGAGCTCAAATAAAGTTGTATAAACTAAACTATACCGCTATAGTAAACAAATATGTCTGGTCTGTTTTTGGGTTTAAAGTCGCACCAACAGATTGGGCCATATGGCAACTATAGAGCTATTATTGGTGGAGGAAGACCAAGGCTGCCACTCCAAGCAGTATATCAGGCACCCGGATAGAACCGCCGATCTTCCACAGCTGGATAGCTTCCTCACGTGAAATAATTGGGATTCGAAGGCAAGTTATTTGAAGTCAACGATCTTAACCACTCGGCCCAAAACCGGCGGCGATGATACTTAAAACTGCATTGATTTAGGTATATCCACAATACAACATAAACACACACATTTTGTAGTATTGCACAATAACACATTTCATAGTCTGGAATTGGATCACAATCATAGCAATCGTTAATAAACCATCAATAAACGTTACAGGGGAAATATTCAGTTGTTTTATTGTTTTTACCCCGCCCCCCCGTATATTATGTCCGTTCTGGCGTTCCATACTTAACGTATATCGTTTGCAACTTGTATATATGTAAAATGTATTTATAAATTGTCATACTAACATTTGCATGTGACATATTCTAACCAATCAAAACAGGTCAGCTTTGGAATAGATGATAAATCGCCATGTGATTTGTTAATTTACTTTGTATGAAAATCAATGTATTTTATACGGGGGGGGGGGGGTAAAAAGAATAAAACAACTGAATATTTTCCCTGTAACGTTTATTGATGGTTTATTAACGATTGCTATGATTGCGATGTATGTAGTCCAATTCCAGGACACAAATAAGGATCAGTATTTGTACTATTACGACAATAATACCGGAGTATGTGTATTTTGCAATAGTAGCACAAAGAAGACGAAACATAATTATAAAAGCCGGTTGTAGGTATTAACAGGATATCATGTAATCGCGCAAGCGTCAGGAGATCATGTAATCGCGCAAGCGTCAAGAAACATCTCACACGTAATGCAAAATATGTAAATTGTAGTAATCGTGCTGTGTAACAGTAAATCCTAGGACCAATACAATACGCAGTATATCCTGCCTGACTTTGTGACTTACTATCATTTAGAGCCATCTGACAAAATAAATGACATACTTATACTATATTTCTATTTTAATAACGCACTTTTACACAGACCGAACATACTGCAGAAAATGAGTACACTGACACAGATGTGGTAGTGGAAAGTATGGTAGGTGCGCTATACCAGTACACTAACTGTAGTGCAATACACAGACACGTACACTATGTACCGGTACACAAACTGTAGTGCAATACATAGACACGTACACTATGTATCGGTACACAAACTGTAGTGCAATACACAGACACGTACAATATGTACTGGTACACAAACTGTAGTGCAATACATAGACACGTACAATATGTACTGGTACACAAACTGTAGTGCAATACACAGACACGTACAATATGTACCGGTACACTAACTGTAGTGCAATACATAGACACGTACAATATGTACCGGTACACAAACTGTAGTGCAATACATAGACACGTACAATATGTACCGGTACACAAACTGTAGTGCAATACACAGACACGTACAATATGTACTGGTACACAAACTGTAGTGCAATACATAGACACGTACAATATGTACCGGTACACAAACTGTAGTGCAATACACAGACACGTACAACATGTATCGGTACACAAACTGTAGTGCAATACACAGACACGTACAATATGTACCGGTACACAAACTGTAGTGCAATACATAGACACGTACAATATGTACTGGTACACAAACTGTAGTGCAATACACAGACACGTACAATATGTACCGGTACACAAACTGTAGTGCAATACACAGACACGTACAATATGTACCGGTACACAAACTGTAGTGCAATACACAGACACGTACAATATGTACCGGTACACAAACTGTAGTGCAATACACAGACACGTACAATATGTACCGGTACACAAACTGTAGTGCAATACACAGACACGTACAATATGTACCGGTACACAAACTGTAGTGCAATACACAGACACGTACAATATGTACCGGTACACAAACTGTAGTGCAATACACAGACACGTACAATATGTACCGGTACACAAACTGTAGTGCAATACATAGACACGTACAATATGTACCGGTACACAAACTGTAGTGCAATACACAGACACGTACAATATGTACCGGTACACAAACTGTAGTGCAATACACAGACACGTACAATATGTACCGGTACACAAACTGTAGTGCAATACACAGACACGTACAATATGTACCGGTACACAAACTGTAGTGCAATACATAGACACGTACAATATGTACCGGTACACAAACTGTAGTGCAATACATAGACACGTACACTATGTACTGGTACACAAACTGTAGTGCAATACACAGACACGTACAATATGTACTGGTACACAAACTGTAGTGCAATACACAGACACGTACAATATGTACCGGTACACAAACTGTAGTGCAATACACAGACACGTACAATATGTACTGGTACACAAACTGTAGTGCAATACACAGACACGTACAATATGTACCGGTACACAAACTGTAGTGCAATACACAGACACGTACAATATGTACCGGTACACAAACTGTAGTGCAATACACAGAAACGTACAATATGTACCGGTACACAAACTGTAGTGCAATACACAGACACGTACAATATGTACCGGTACACAAACTGTAGTGCAATACACAGACACGTACAATATGTACCGGTACACAAACTGTAGTGCAATACACAGACACGTACAATATGTACCGGTACACAAACTGTAGTGCAATACATAGACACGTACAATATGTACCGGTACACAAACTGTAGTGCAATACATAGACACGTACACTATGTACTGGTACACAAACTGTAGTGCAATACACAGACACGTACAATATGTACTGGTACACAAACTGTAGTGCAATACACAGACACGTACAATATGTATCGGTACACAAACTGTAGTGCAATACACAGACACGTACAATATGTACGGGTACACAAACTGTAGTGCAATACACAGAC